>BGPR01044074.1:0-12733 GCA_013235015.1 Araneus ventricosus | reverse complement strand
AAATTTTACCAAACAACTTTGATTATTACAAATTTAATGCTACTAATGCAAATTCATTTAAAAGTATAATTTTTAAAGTTTTTTAAGGTAGTTCTTGTATAATAAATACTACACAGTATGGAAATCAATAATTAAATTTTAAAATTAACCATTTTTCATAAAGGTGAGAAAAATCATGCCTCTATTGCTTAACTTTACTAATAATTAAGCATATTTTATACCAGGGGTTCTCAACCTTTTTTCCCTCACATATTCTTTGATTAGTTCTTTTATTTTCACGTATCCCCTACTATCATAACCCCTTCCAACCATCTATCTATGCAACAAAGTTTTTATCAATAATGTTAAGGGGCTTAGTTAAGCTGAAGAGTCAAATGACTCGAATTAATAAGCTTAATTATAAGTCTAAACCTAGAAGAACAAAATAGAAAGCACACAACAGTGGCGCCTAGTGAATCTACAGCTCTTGTGAAGGCATTAAAGATTCATGCATAATCGGGGTTGGTGAATACAATATAATACCAGGTTTTTTCTATCTTTCTTTTTTCTTATTTTGAGCGTAGGCTGTATGCTTTTCACATGAACTCTGGAAAACAAAATTCTATGACTTTTTAATCCCATATATTTTCTTGTGTACACCATTACTGACTTTGATTTCGTGTATCACCAACTGTGTACCCTAGGTTGGGAACCTCTGTCTTGTATGATTGGTGTGCATCCAGGTAAGCATTTAATTTAAAATTATGTGATTGTCTGTGAGTATTAAACTGCTTTATGTATCGAATTAAGTTCATTTATTATTTTTTCAATGTTCTTTTCCCAAAGAAAATAAGTTGGAAGTTTTTCAATGGAGAAAATTGGGTCTTTAAAGAAGGAGGGGAGAAGTTATTACTTCTTCATTGCTTAAATTAACATCAGACAATTTGCCTTCTATTAATTCATCAATTCTGAATAATTTCAGAGTCTTGATATCTTTATCATAGTTCAAATGCTAGAAAGGAGAAAAAATTTTGCATTCTAGAATGGGAGAAAGCAACGTATAACTGAAGCTTTGTGTTGTATAAACGAAGTGTTTTGTCATTACAATAAATACAAATGAATTGGGACTGTGATGAAGCAACATATAAATGAGAAACTATAAACTGTGTTTTACTGTAATTCTTATCTGCCCATGACTCAAAATTAAGAGATTCCTAAAATTGCAAAGTAGCCCTTGTATAACTCCAAAATGAGATGTTGATCTTCCTAAACTAAATTCCATATGCGTAGGCAGATTTTTGGAAAAATTCTTTCAACTAAAGAAACTGCTGCAAATAAAAATTCTGAATGTACCTTCTATTTTACAATTTTTAGTAATTCTTGCAAATGTATATTTATTATTTACTAAAAAATAAAGCACCATTCCTATTGCTAATCTTTACTTCATTATATGTTTATCCCAACTTTAGATTCACTCTACTTAATGCTCAATTATTTTTAAGAATTCATATTCATTTTCTAAATTTTATCTTTTACCATTACAGAGCAAACCAAGATCACGCTTTTTGCATTGTCGAACTGTGTCAATTCCAACAAGCTCTTCTCACTCACAGACTGCTACTACTCAAACACAAACACAACCACCCCCAAGTCAAAAAGCCGATGCAGCCAACCAGACTAAACCAACATCTGAACCAAAATTAGCTTCAATTTATAATAAGATATTAGGTGAAGGTTTATTCAATTATAAATGTATGTATCAAAAAAGCATGTGCATGATACTGATTTTGCCTTTTCAAATATTATAAATAGTAAAATATAGAATATGCATGCCCAATCTCTCAAATTTAATTTTCTTAAATTTAAATTGTTGCTAATGCTAATTATGTTAGTTATAATAACATAAACTGAGTTTTTTTAATAACTGTCTGCAAGTCTGTCCTTTTTCAGTTCTTTTGTAATAATATCTGGTGGTGATGTAGCAAGGGTAAATAATGCTAGGGACATGGTATTATCCTCCCATCATGACCATCATATTTTGCCTTTTAAAGTGAAGTAAACACAGTCATATTTTGGCTTTGCAGTGTCCCCATCTATACCCCTTGTCCTTCCTCCATCCCTACCCTACTATATATCTGGATGTTCATATTGTCCACATGTATTAATTTTTTGTTTCATCAAAAAGTAGTTGTTATGAATTGTAAAACATAAACATGTTTAGCAAATTATTTTAAAACTTCAAAACAAATTGATTCTATATTTTATCTGCATTTGCAAGTCTGCTTTATAGAGAAGGCTGCAAAACTTTGGTAAAGAAAACCATTCAGAGTTTATCTTTTTCCTATGTCCTATCAAAGTTAATCTATTCCTATCAAAGTTAAAACACATATTTGAGAAAAAATATGAATAGTTTAGATGTCCTTATGATTGTAACTTTTATTTAAAGGAAGTAATAATTATGATTTCAGATTTGTATATCCTGAGAAAGGACAGAGGAATTTTATTGTAATTTAAATATTTATATAAGATGAAAGGGGACGAAAGATTTTGTAATAAGATTTAAGAATTTTCCATGAGATATACTTTTTTTTTTTTTTGCCAGTTTAGAAATTCTCACCAATTATCTTGTAGACAATTTTGTTGATTTAAGGCTTTAAATAATTGAAATTTAACCTTCTTCTATATGTTCCTCATCTTCAAAATGTTTTAATATATAATTACAGCTTAAATTGTTTTGTTTAATTATATTTCATTAAGTGCTACTTCAATATGTATATATTGTGTTTTGTTGTAAAATTAAAAATCCAAATTGTTGATGACAGAAAAGTTAATGTATTTTCTCCTTTTGCATATTTGTACAACCAATCACTTAATTTTAAATTTTATATTTTAATATGCATCACTTCTATATTTCATTAATGATATTATTGTCGGTTTTCACTCTTGAATATTATTTTTACTTTTAGAACCATTCAATAAATCAGCAGCAACTGAAACTGCTTTCTCCCCAACTGCTCCAGAACCCATTGAAATTGAGGTTGCACAAGCTGCTGAGCCTGTGGAACCTGTATCAACCCCTGATGTTGCCATTGTCACTCCATCACCTGCTGTACCACTTGTTGATGAGTGTGTGCAGATGGAAGTGGTGGAAGAGCCTGTGCCAGAACCATCTCCACCACTGCCTGCACCAGTTCCTATTGAAAAAGTCATTCCAAGTCGAAAAGAAGTTGAAGCAGAAAATATTGGTATTGTGATGCCAATGCCTGAAGTAACTGTGAAAGAAAAACAGCCTCAGAAGGCAATAGTAAAACCTCATGTGTTAACTCATGTTATTGAGGGATTTGTTATCCAAGAAGGCTCAGAACCATTTCCAGTAAGATATATTGATTATTATATTTAAGATATTTGAAGATTTTTGTAATAATTATTGTGCATAAAGAGAGATCTGAAAGTTAGTTTAGGTACGCAATTCAAAATTTCTTGTATTGAATGGTTTAAAGCACCTTCAAAATTATCCCTTTGGACATTGAGACATTTCTGCCTGTGCTTGTAAATATTGCTTCTTGCAACATACCTCTTCTAATAGTACAAAATAATTACCCTGTAAATCTTGCTTAATAATTTTTACAAAATAATGCCCCTGTAAATCTTAATCCTTTGAAATAAGTGAAAATCACTAGGGGTAGGGATAGGGCATAATGTTTAGGAAATAGAAATTATTGGAAGATTTCTGATGAGACATTATATAACAACTAGAAAATCATCCGTCATGGTTTGACGGGTACAAATTGCCTCTTCATTCGAGAGATTTCTCGTCAAATTTGACATGTTTAAATGGCTATCTATGTGAGAGAAATGTTTAACATTGATTGAAAACAAATAAAATAAACATGTGTTTTATGACAGGAAAATTTTTTTTTTTTTACATATTTCTTTATTCAAAAAACCTCTTGGTAAACAACATTCCGTGTGAAGTATTTTTCATTGTTTAACAATTTTCCTTGTAGATTAGATGTCTTTGTGTAACTTTTAATGTGATTGAGGCTCCTAGACCTTGAAAGTGCAACATAGAGCTGTCCATGTGAAAAGATGGGCTCATCGAGGTAAATTCCAACATGATCGAAAGTTTGCCCCTGCGATTTGTTGATAGTCATCGTGTAAGCTGGAATTAACGGGAACTTGTGGTGCTTGAGGACGAATGGCAGATTCAGGTCACTGGGGGCTAATTCAATTCTTGGCAAGAAAACAACATCGCCGCAGTTGCATTCAGATACAATTTGGCGTCGAAACTACTATATCACGTGCATGATATACCACTGACGTAATTTACTACTTTCTTTTAAAAAACGGAAATTAATTTGAAATATATGATTAATATAATTTAAAATTTCTCGGGAACTTTTGATCATAGCGAGATAAATTTTATAACAATCGATAGAAAATTTTATTTCACTATTTTGGAGCTATTAAATTTGAAATTAGAACGACAATTACTCTTTTAAATTTAAAACTACTAAAATTTAGGTTCTCTAACAATGAAATAATGCTGTTTAACATTGCGCAGTGCTATGGTGTGAGTTTTATTATTGGTGACATCAGAGCATTACTGAGAGATCTGAGCTATTATATTAGTAATTGGAAATGTGCAAATGTGTCATTATAGAGAAGGTACCATTATGTACTTTGCCACTTCTTGGGCCATTTCCAAAGAGTCCTCAGGATAATTCTGAATAAATATTCAGAATTTATCCAAGGACAGAAGAGTCTACATGGGTCATTAACTCAACATTTTTTTTCATCTGAAGAGTTCTTTTGCCATGATTGGCCTTGCCAGAATCAGAGTACATATTGATGCCTTAGCCATGACATTACACTTGCACATTTTCCCCTAGTGATCACATAGTTTCCTGCCAGAATTCATGATGAGCTTACATATCTAACTCATTAACAAGACCTGGCGATTAGGTTTTTCTATTTGTTTACATTGACCAAACAAAATCAACAAAGATAATTTAATCAATATCTGCAGAGAGACGAAGCAGTATGTCAAGAGGCATTGGCTGGTGAGCAATGGTGTAGTTGCAAAATCAGCAATGCCGGGACGCTCTAAAAGCAGTGCTGAAACGCTCTAACCTGTGTTACAAAAATTGCACTGTTTTAAGAATGTTTTCACATTTTTGTCATATTTATTTCTTGTGAGAAATACCAGTGCTGGAACGGTGTTCCAGTGCATACCGACTCCACTACACCCCTGATGGTGAAGGCTTTCAAAGTAACTTCCAGAAGTATATAATTGCTAAAGTGTGTGTCATCATCTCACAAAATTAATTTTAAATAATTTAATTACAAATGAAATGAAATGTCTGAAAGAAATTGATTTTAAAATTTTGATATATTTTGCATAAAATAATTTTGAGTAATTGCTTAACACCATAAAATGAATGTTTGATGGTTTCTTTATGGGTTATTTCACATTTTTTAACAGAGTTGTTTTCAAAGGAATTAAAAAAAACCTTGTATTACATTTTGATTTTATATTGAAAATTATCGTCCTTCAAGAAAAATTATTTCTAATTAAAAACTTTTCTTGTTTTCACCTCTTTCATAGTTCATTTGTAAGTTCAAATTTGCAAATGGAAAATGGAATTAAGCTAATGGATGACAAAAATTCTTATAAATGCATCAGCAAATACTTGATGTGAAAAAGTGCAATGGCCATCCGATTTGGAGAAAATAGCCATGAAAGTTTGGGCACAGCTTATATACCATTAAGTGATCACGAACAATTAGCGGCCAGATGGCTCGGGCTTCAGAGTGCTTGGTGACTGTTCACTTGGGCATCGGTTCGCTCCTAGCTGAACTTTTTTTCATTTTTATTTTTTTTCTTTCAAAACTATTTCAAGTTAAATGGGAATTTTTTTTTTAAATTTTAATTAAAATATTAATTATTTTTATGCATAAAATAACTGTTCATTCATATGATACTTGAATTATAGTTAAAATTTTATTTATAATCCTTAAAATAATTATAAAAACGTCTTTAATGGTGTTAACTAAGAACTATAATTAAAATTGTCATCTTAAAATCATTAAAAGTTTTGAATTGTTGGGTTTTTATATTTACAAATACTTTGTTTTTATTTTATCTTGTAAACAATAGAGAGCGGATGTTAATGAATTGAATACATATGCAGACAGTCCAATATTTTAATGATGGAGTGTAAATAGTAGAAAACAACTTTTAATCTATTAAATGCGTAGGCAGATTGTCCAAAATTTCAATGGTTGAAAAGGGACAAATGGGTAGATGTTTTTATCACTATTGTATGAAATTTTTCTATAATGTTACTACTCTTATTCATTTAGGAACTCTGAACAAACATGATTATTCACCTTGGATTTTGAAGCATTTCGTATCGTTTTTTGAATAAATTAGCATAATACAGATAGTTAAAATATTCTATGAATAAAGATATTGTTAGTGGTGTATCGGAGGTTGAAGATGGAATCGCATAAGAATTGCTTAAAGAACCGTTGTTCTTGTGAACAATTGTCATTGATTAATTGTGCAAGATGTCAAAATATTTTTTTGTTTCCAAGGTTTTTATGATAATTATCATTCCGGTTTTTGTATGTAATTAAATGTAGAAATATAGAATTACTTGTGTGAATGAAGGTTAAATTTAAAATTAATTAATAATTGTAAAATGAATTTCTAAAATTTATGAATGATGAAGCCTAAACGAAAATGTTTCATGATGCGAGTCATTATAATTATTAGTTATCACCATTAAAGAGTATTTCTAATTATTTTACTGCATATAAATAAAATTTTAACTATAATTCAAGTTTTATGTGAATGAACAGTCATTTTATGTATAAAAATAATTAATATTTTAATTAAAATTGTATATGTTTTTAATCTTTCATTTAATTTGAAATAATTTTAAAAAATAAAACAAGCACAGCCAAGATTGAACCATGACCAAGCAGACAGTAGCCAAGCACTCTGACACATGAGCCATCTTGCCGCTAATTGCTTGTGATCACTTACTGTTATATAAGCTGTGCCCAAAGTTTCAGGGCTATTTTCTCTGAATTGGCTGGCCATTGCACTTTTTTAGATTAATGGATGAACGCCCTAAAAGTATGCTACTAATATACAAAGTTTCACCCTGAACTGAATTTCCCAAGCCGTGCCCTCTCCTTGTAAGTAAAAGCAAACAAACTAAAAAAATATTTCCTACTGATATTGACTAAGAAAACTCTACAATACATTAAACTAAATCAATAATTCATTCAGTCATTCTTTGTTTTGAATCTTTTTTGATAAAATAAATAAATGAAAATTCTTTAATTTCAGATTTTCTAATTTAAATAGATTTTACAGAATTTCTGATTTCTGCAAATTCTCACACTAAATAAATAAGTGAAACATTTTGACCTTATTTCTTTCAGGTAACATTGCCTTCTTACAGCATACCTGCTAAAGAAGAAGTTGTTGAAAAATCCATGGAACCTTATGGAAGTGCTCAGACTGCAGGTAAAAAGTAGATTTCATGGACTGCTATGTATAAAGAGTAAATTTGAATAATCTTTGTATTAGAAGTCATTGCAAATATCTGAATCAATCAATATTTAAATTTGGAATGTGTGTTCAAGAAGCATTGTATCAAAATTTGAAATAAATACTTTGAATATTAGAGGAATTATGAGTATTTGTAGTTAATAATTTTTTACTGAGCATGTGCAAGGCATAGCATAATTTTCCTTTCATAACTTCAAAGCCAAAATAGTAGGGCAACTTCTGTAAAAATTCCAGATGAATACCATTAAGATTTAGAAAGATATCAGCATTGCAGTGAGCAGAATTTCTGCTTCTCTTTAAGAGAAACAAAATTATGGTTTTTCAACAAATTGATAATTTTAATCTTGAATCTTCAGATAATAATTGTTGAGCTGCAATTTAAATTATAAATTTTATTTATAAGAATGCTTAGGTATTCAGTATATTCAAGTTTTATTAAATGAAACTTGAGCTAATAAATGATTTAGCATAATTTGTTAGAGCATATATGTTATAACATTTTAACATGTTACTATGTTTTATTTTTTTTATGTTAATAAATTGTAGAAACATTCTCTTCACCTATGTTGTAAAATTACAACCATTTTTTATGTAATCTTTTTTTGTTTATTATATATCTAATATTCCAAAATAAATAAAATACTACATTTTATGTAACATAAACAACTGAAATTAGAATTACCTAACTATTTCAGCATTGCTATATTCAGGTTTTGCATGCTGAAGCATTGAGCAGGCAAGAACTTCATCACAATGAAATGTTCCATTACGCGTTCCAATTTTTACCTTGGATCTCATTCTTATGGTGATGCCTGTAAAATGCAACATATAATCATAATTAGGAGTTCACACAGAAATAAAACAATTTTTAATTTTGGATATAAAGATACCACAATAGGAATTAAATTGTTTCATTCAAACATATGTTTGAAAAATAAATTTGATAATTGATTAATAAATTACAGAACTATAATAAATTTTACATTAAATTATAGATGATGCATAAGTACTATAAACAAAATAAATTTTTATACATGTGTAAGCCAAAATAAGTACTAATTAAATTCTATAAAATTATTTGAAAATTCAAGTTTAAAAAATATCGATTTATGGAAAAGCCCTCATCATTTTGGTTCTCTTAGAGGGGAGCAGAAATTCTGCTCACTGCAATGCTAATATCTTTCTAAATCTTAATGGTATTCGACTGGAATTTTTATATAAGTTATAAAAAAAATTATGCTACGTTTTGCACATCTGCAGTAAAAAATTATTTACTACATATTCTCATAATTCCTCTAATATTCGAAGTATTTATTTCAATTTTTGATACAATGCTTCTTGAACACATTGTCTAGTATTCTGTAAGTTTTGTATTATTTGGTGGAAAACTCTGCATGTTATAAGCAAAAAACGTTTAGAAAAATTTGGGATTTTTTTAAGAAAACCTCTATATCTTCCAGAATATACTTGCTATTTTTACAAAAATGCATGTAAGCAATGTGCATATTAAGCAAAAACATTGATGAAATTTTTAAATCATTTTCAGTTTTCTGTCGAATGGGGCAAGACCAGATTTTTTCCCCCCTTCATCAATTTCTGGTCGGTCCCCTAAATGTTCTCGGGACCGAATCTTCACTGTAAAATGAGAGTTAGTCTATTTTTTATGTGATTGAAGTTCAAGAGCAGTTAGTTGGCCTAGCTTTTCTGGAGAAATTCTAAAAAATGTGAAAATCTGAGAGTGTCCGGATACTTTTGATCATATACTGTACCTTTGCCTTCCGGCGTGCCAACCTGGAATTTTTAGTTCACAGTGGAAGAAGCAAATACTCAAATAATATTAGCCACATGAAATAATAAACTCATATGAATAAATATTGTTGTTGATGATCTTGTTCTCGTTTGTCAATTTTGATTCTTAAATGTTTTTTGGAATTGTTAAATGCAATTTTATTGATCATGCAGATTCTGTTGGTGAATATTGGATAATATATAAATTACAATATTGTGTTTAAATATTTATAATAAAGGTTGGCGAGTGAATCAAATAGTGTGTGTGGGAGGGGGTAGGTTCCCTTGTTAAATGAGAATTTTAAAAGGAATTTAAATGTGAAGTATCTGTAAGATGTGAATATGAACAAAGTTATAATTTATCTTCTAAGATTTTAAAATGTCTTGTGTGTAGTTTCTCCTGTAAATCAATTTTGATTCTTAAATGTTTGAAAAGTTTCAGTTATTTTCCCTAAAATTTGGTTTATACATTTGTATTGAAGTATTTTCATTTGCCTTTTTTTATTTTAGAAATTCCTGTTATAAAAAAGAAGGATAAAATTCCAAAAATTCGTGGTGGACCAGTGGAGCTAGCAAAATGTGAATATTGTGGTAAACTTGGACCAAAAGCAAAATTCAAGAGGTCAAAAAGATTTTGTTCTACATCATGTGCTAAGCGATTTAATGCTGGCATTACAAAACGCTTTGCTATAATTTTACCAGATCAAGATCAAAAGCCAGGTTTGCATATTTTTCATTCTTAAAATTGTTGGATTTAAATTCATATTTTTGGTCTTTGAACCAAAGAAATTTTTTCAGAATTAATCTGAAGATGAAAATTATATAGCAAGGAAACTAGGGATAAAAATGCAAATCTTGTTATGTATGTATTTAGACCTATGAATTCGTAATTTTTAAAAGAATTGAACTTTTTTTTTGCAAACACATTATTAAATACTAGCAGTTTACACAAGAAATATATTCGCAATATAAATTTTTTAAAAATGTATGTGGCACTAAAGTTCAAGGCTTGTCATTTTCCCAAATGAAAGATTGCATTCATTTCAAACTTAACTGATTTTTATGCTATAAGTCCATTAAAGATATCTGTAACATTGTCACTTAAGTATAGTTTAGAAGTGGAGCTTATATGTAAACCATTGCATGTGATAAGCAATTCGGCTTTTCAGTATATCTGATATTTAAATTTTTCAACAGGAGTACAACTCTTTTGCGGTTCAGATAACATTTGACTGTTTTCACTGGAATCTATTATATATATTCCATTTAAAACTAGGGTTTCAAACTCGCAGTCCGCAGATGCATGTGAGCCCACAACAAGTATCTTTGCAGCTTGGCAAACATGATATTATGCAAAAAAAATTTTAATAAAAATTTTGTAGCTTAATTTTTAAAAATCACATTTTTACAATTTTAATCATTTATTATTTTTTTTTAGTTATACATAATTATTATTAGCGAACCACAGTATTCACCATTGATCAATTATTAGCTGTATTATATAGATGCATCATTTCCCCCACCAATAGCAACTAAAATTTTACCAGCTGATAATGAATTAATAAGCAAATGGAGGTAATCGAGATCCAATGCTGCTTAGATTTGAAAGCAAAATTCAGTAAGTTGGGAGGCAATTTTAGAAATATTTTCCTGCCTGGTTTGAAAACTCTCGAAAATTGGCATATGAAATTATTTCAATGTTTCAATACTTGTTTGACTGAGCTATTGTTTTCACTTTTCAAGGAAATAAATCTCCTATCAGTTCTAGAATTACTGACATTCTCCTTGAATCAGTTTATAAAATCTCTGCGGACAAGCTGTCCCTCAAAGTAGAAAAGTTGGTAGCTGTGAGATATGTCAGGAGTCAGGAAAGAAATATTAACTTTACAGTTATCCTTGTTCTTATTTGTGTTTTCAAAATAAACCTACATTTCTATAAAAAAAAAAAAAAAGTTTTCCTTTTTTTTTTTTTTTTTGCACCCATATAAATGTTGATCTGGTTTATTTGACCCATGATAGCATTTGAGTTTGACACCTTTGATTTAAAGCAATACTCTCTCTCTTCTCAGAAATGGAGAAAGGATTGACCATTCAAAGATCAAAAAGTGTAATGATCAAGAACCTCAGTCTTCTCTCCTTTAACGTTTTTACATTACCTTATATATAAATTCTGATATCGCAAATAATAAGTATGAAATGTAGACAGTTTTAATCAATGTGCCATAAGACTTGGGGTGTCATATATTATTGTAGTACATAGCTTCATTCTTGAATTGGAAAGCATTCACTACAGAATGAGTTTATGCTAAAATTCTCCAGGATCATTTTAATCTATGGGAAGAGAGCAGTGAAGCCAATACTGAAACATTTTCACTGTCTCTCCTCTCATGAGATGTGGGTAACAATGAAAATACATATCATATTAAGTGCCTTATTTAATTTTCACAAATAAATCACATAAATTATGTTGGAAATTCATTAATACATGTGCGATACAAAGGAATCTTCATTTCTTTAACTGTGTCAGAGACAAAAATTGTGTAGAAGGAAGAATTGAAATATCATAACTGTTTCTTCCTCCAGTTTTCTGAAGGAAAAAAAAACCAGGCAGTCAATAAGATGCATATTAAATGATAAGGAGGCCTTATTTCTCACCATTAACAGCAACATCGGCATATTTATAACTTGATGACTCTTAATCAGGCATTTTTTTAAAATTCCTTCTTACATTTCTTCTGGCTATGAAATCTAAACCATTTGCATCGTTCTATATGATAAAAATAATTTATTATTGATTTGTATTTTGGAAGAAAATATGCAGTGTAAATTATAATGAAAATTCTTCTCTTCCTTCATTTTTAATGAACAGTGTATTTGTAACATATAAAATAATCTTTATTAGTACTTTTAGAATAATGTGTAGATTCTTAGTTTTATTGCCCTAGTGTATTTTGTGCAGGCAGTTTTTCTCAAATTTACTTGGTGTATTTTTTGTTTTAGGAAAGATTTGGAAATGCGAAAAAGCTATTTACAATATTAAAGTCTCTGGTGCTCACCAATCAAAAGTTCCTTATTCATTTTCTACACGTCTCATTTCCCAAACTTTTTCACTGTTTTGATACAATGCATTAATTCAGTTTAACTACAGTATTTCCAATTTTTCAGCAACAGAATATTTTTAAATGTAACAAAGATTAAAAAGATGACTGACATGGTGAAGGCATAGTTTTAAAAATAGTACCGGGACTATGTGTTTCGGAAATTATTAAGAGTAGTGAGAAATTTGATTTTTTAACCTCTATATTAGATTATGATGTCCATTAATTACTTAAGTTATAAGTTTAAAAATATGATAATTTGATGCACACATGATGGTCA
>BGPR01044073.1:0-12733 GCA_013235015.1 Araneus ventricosus | reverse complement strand
GGGGAGGGGGGGGGGTCAAAAAATACCAAAAACATGCTTACGTAATATTTGAATGGCCCCTAATAGTGTGTATAGTGTGTGTACCCTAGGCGTAATCGTGTCAAAACTGTCAACGTGTGGTACCCTCCTTTTAATTTTCATTACTGGCATCGCACGAACTTAACATTGCGTTTGGTGGAACATTTAATAAAGCTTGCACTGTTGAAAAAGTCCCATATCTGAATGCGTAATGTTTAAATGAAATTTAAACCACTAGTTAAACTAAAGGGAAAATAAATATCGAGTAAATTTTTTAAAAAAATGCAAAATTAATATATCTACAGGGTATTATCGATAATTAAAATTTGTACTTAAGTAGTCGTTTCCCACTTGCTATTGGCCATTGTTAACCCTTTGAACTAACTTCCTAATTAAATAACTATTTGAAATATTTATAGTTTCAATCCGGATGAGAACGTAAAGGACGACTTTCTAACTTTGATTTACCAATTTAAATATTAAATCTGTAATTCGATGCTCGGCCTGGGGCCTCTGTAGCCTAGTGGTAAGATCTCCCTTTCAAGGCCGGAAGGTTCCAGGTTAGAGACCCTATTCCACTGAAGATCCGCCGTGTACACAAGTTAAATCATACATAGGGAACCAAACGCCCTCCCGATGATATGATGTGGAAGTTTGGAGAGGCGGGTGCCAGCTCGGGTGTCTCCTCGTCATCTGACCTAACGCCACCCTGAACCCCGATACCTATGACTACTAGAGTCGCCTCATCGGTTTTAAATGGGCGCAAGATGGATAAAGCATGAACACCAGAGCCGCGGCTCCCCCACAACCAAACGCCCGAACCATTTTATTATCATCTGACCGCGGTTCAAAATGACGAGATCCATCCCAAAATTGGCTTCGTGTTGCTCCGACACGGGACGTTAATATAACTAAACTAAACTCCATGCTCGAGCCAGATACGCCATTGTAGGGAACGGAGTTACGCTATAAAAACACCTTGACCCAGCCTAAGCCGTTCTGCATATCTGAATGGCTAGATCGCCTCGAATAATAATATAGGTACTATCTTCAGTTACAAGATGGCCAGACACCTATTCCTCAATAAGGTGATGCTTCCCGCCATCGGCGATAACTTTAACTGCAATTATTTAACTCTCTGGGGAAGTGAGAACTGGTATACTGAGTCGGGTCGTTACCTCTGAGAATCTCGAAGGACACGGACCGACTTGGTCTGATGACGGGACCTTCGAGATTGGTCGGGCCGCTGCTCATCCCAAACTTGAGGTGGTTCCTTCCCTTAGGAGGACAAGCGATGGGTTTAAGCAATGGAAGGCTAATCCCTCATCTGTCCTAAAAAAAGAGGGCGATACCAAGTAGTAAGAACTCCACAAGTGAGTGTCGGACACACAATGGAAATGAAATGACCTTGGACACTGGAAAACATATTAACCCTTTATTTACCGAATTAACTTACCAGCAACTTTTCAATTTTCTTTTGGCATCATTAAATACGTTTTAATGCAGAATAACCCCAGGAAAGATGAAAAAACTTTTTTAATTAAACAAAATAATTTGATTGGTAATTAAAAAAAATTGTCTTCATCTGCCATCTACTGTTAGCTGTCGTAACTACATTCCTAGTGTTCATGTGAATACTGTCGGGAAAAACGGGCGAATTACGGAGATATAAGATTGATTAAAGTAATACTTCCAAGTACCGTCGGGAAATAAAGGGTTAACCCCTTTGGCATACAACGACGTGTCTGACCCTTGCATCGAAGTACAGAACGTTTGATATTTGAATCTGCAATTAAATCCAAGGAAAATATTTTGACTTTTATTGATTGTTTTTATATCCGCTTACTATTTTTTTACATATTGCTACCTTTTTATATATATTACTACCTCTTTACATATTACTACCTCGTTTGGCGCAGCATGGCCAAATACTGGCCCTTCCGCCATAAACCCTCAAACAAACCAAACCAAGGAAAACATATTAATTTTTTTTTGCATACAACGACGTATCTGACCCTTGCATCGAAGTACAGAACTTTTGATATTTGAATCTGCAATTAAGTGAAAGTAGCAATTAACTCTTTGAACTTAGTCGCCATTATAGACGGTGCATAATTTTGCCGTTCATTGATTTCGATGATTAAAGAAAATCTGCAGCGTTGTAAGAAGTTACAGAATAATTTTTCGGGGAAAATGAACTTGCGCAAACATTTTTTACGTTTCGAAGCAACAAAATGAGCCCTTGTGATCAGTGCATTAATTACGTTTTCGAGTTTAAAGAAATTACTTGGTCATTTTAAGTAGGTCAGGTGACTCTTGCATTCTTATATGGATTGAAATAATTGTCTCAAATAGCGTGCGTCAGTTTCTTAAGAGGTTAAAGAGATCAAAGTGGGATCGAAATCGAATGCTTATGTCACCGTTAAAGTGTATAATTCAGTTATTCTATAGAATAACTAGTTATTCTATAGATTAACTGATCATGTCAGTTAAAGTGTAAAATAAATTATTTATTTCATACTTTACCTAGTTATTCTATGAAATAACTAGGTATTCTATAGAATAACTAATGATAGACCGTTAAAGTGTAAAATAAACATTATGACATTAAAACAAGTCCGCTTTTTTCTAAATTTCGCACTGATTGCATATCAGCCATAACCGATGGAAAATTAAAACCACTATAATAGTGTCATAAAACTGTAATGTCGCTTTCTTGCCATATTATTCTTATAGTTGGAAAGAGAGATTTACAGGAATACGTATTGGAAGGAAGTCAATGACACTCGACCTTGGCGACAAACTTGGCGAGTGTTTAGGAACCTTGGCGAGAAATGTGCCGAACTTGGTGACAAAGTGAAGGTTCCAGAATATACAGGAATTGTCTCGGTATCTCTATTAGGAACAAAGTTATGGACAAATTCCACTATAAACGCAGATTCCTTACATTCAATAAGCTAGCGAAGCTACTAGGATCCGTCTCCCGCTGCTAGCGAAGCCGTAGGATGTTTTTAAAGTTAAAAAAATTTGCCCGGCGCCCACTTCAGATGCCGCAAGCATCGCGAGCACAATTTTTCTTACTTCATGTCAGTATTTAAAAAACGCAGATTCCTTACATTTTCCGGCTCCCGCTACTAGCGAAGACGTAGGATGTTTCTTAAAAATAAAAAAAAATTCCAGTGCTCACTTCAGATGCTTAAAATACAAATAACCAATCTGACTAACAAACAGGCTGCATCATGTCGGTTATTTTACACTTTAACGATGCGTGGACCGTTATTCTATAGAATAACTAGTTAAAGTGTAAAATAAAAGTTTATTTAACACTTTAACTGACTTGATCAGTTATTCTATAGAATAACTAGGTATTCTATAGAATAACGGATTTCATACTTCAACGCTAACACTTATATGTTGAGGAAGAAGCTCTATAAAAAGAGTAAAAATTTATTGTCGCGCAGTTTAGAAAATAATAACTAACAATTATGAACGTACTTATTACTAGGACCGTCTCTTCTCATGAGCATCGTAGATATTGTTGTAGAGTGATTTAATTCATACAGTTGCTGTATGCATTCAATTCCGAAAATAAGTGCAAATAAAGGAATAAGAAGACTCCTCTATATTTCCTTCAAAATGATCAATATAAATTTAATAAGGCTCCTCGTGCTGGCTTTTAAGAACACCAGG
This sequence comes from Araneus ventricosus, assembly GCA_013235015.1. Classification (NCBI taxonomy): domain Eukaryota; kingdom Metazoa; phylum Arthropoda; class Arachnida; order Araneae; family Araneidae; genus Araneus; species Araneus ventricosus. Next base: position 9,025 of record BGPR01044073.1, on the reverse strand, counting down.
CGTCTATTCCTCCAAGGAAATTCTTGGCTCTCAAAAATGCGTCTGGCGCAGACAATGGAATTGTCAAAGAGAGGATTCTCCCTAAATTTGGGGATGAAAATACTGCTGAAACCATGGAAACGGAGACAATTGAATGAAAGTTTTAGATTGAGGAAGCTACCACATGGGGAGTAAATATCACCTCTAAGAAAGACGCTGAAGTACAGATTAATGTCTAGCCAATGTGTTAGTTGCCAAATAGAATGGGGAACGGCGGTAAGGTTTCGGTTTCGGCACTGGAGGGTTCCAGATTCGAAACCCGATTCCTTCAAAAACTCGTCGTATATGTGATCTTGGTGTATGCTAAATCTGACGCAGTGGGTCAAACCTGCTGGGGTTGTGCGAAAATTTTTAGAGGGGGTGTCGGTTCAGATGTCGTCCCCTTCATCTGAACGCGGTTCTAAATTATGAGATTCATCCGAAGAAGCCCTTTTGTTGCTTCAAAACGGGGCTTTAATGTAACTAAACAGACCAATGGACCTTATGCACCGTTTGGGTTCGAGAGTATAAAAAAACAGCTGTGGAGGAATAAACAAAGCGATCGGCCTATAAGTGACTCAGAAATAAAAGCAGTTCTGAGTCAGCTGCTTAAGACTGACCAATGGCTGCCTCCGGCAGGTCACGTGTCGGAGGATGTGACGTCACATGCATAAGGTCCATTATAATGGACTAAAGAAAGAATTATTTGATTCCCAACATCGTCTAGAAAATTTAATGCGTAATAATACTTAATTAACCCTTTAAAGGGTCATTTCCCCCAGTAGTGGTATAATTAAATAATTTTGGGATTGAGAATAATTTAAGAAAATAAATTCATTTAACTCATTAATTTTTGTTAATTTTATTAATTAATAATTAATTACCAAGTCAAGATACTTCGTTATGGTTTGGGATAAGAAATTGGAACATCTAGGGTTTTGTTTTTTCGAAAATTTGGCGAGAACTTACACAAATTTAAAAAAAAATGGTGAGAATGGTGGGAAGTCTACTTCCCACAGCCATAGAAAGGGTTAAAAAAATTTGTAACTTATAAAGATACATTTTTGTACATTCAAATATGTTGAACACTGAAGTGAGAATCGAACAATTTCCCCAAATTTAATGACACATTATCAAAAATGAATGCTTTAGAAATCAAATTCATATATTGTTTAGCAACGGATTCGGAAACCCTCCGCGCATGCGCCGGGCGGAGTTTTTTTCATCAAAATTGGGGGAAAGTGAAGAATGGAAGGGTGATGTTTACATTTTACTGAGCGTGATCTAGCAAAGAACTCCGGAAATGCTCCCATATGACTCATTGCCTGACACCCCTTTCCGGTATAAAATCGTCCAAAAGCGGTGGTAGTCTCGGAATCCGTTACTGAACAGTAATATAGAAGTTCATTATTTTACCGATTAAATTATGTTGAAATGATTAATGTTTCCCAAAGGTAAGAATCTCTTTGCATCAAGAAGTATATTCTGTATTTTAAAGCTAGATTTTTACGATATTTTAGAGTTTGAAATGGAAGTGATTTTCAACTTGTTTACTGAATGGGATCTATTCGAATATGGAACTGGAATTTAGGTCTAAGAAATTTGGATAACAAATTATCTCTTTTATCTACAAGGCCTTTTGACAAGCTGCTAATGACTGGGAGTCATCATTTTATCTTTGTCTTTTGGCATTCATCATGGATATCTCATAGCCACACCCTCGAGATGACATTCAAGAAAATGGAACTTCCATGTGATCGTCACACTTTGAAGCAAAATTGAAAATATTAATGGCCTAAGAAATTAAGATATTAATGTTAAAATCGTCCATGCAAATTGATTTGGCATTAAGATTATCATTAGTGAACATTTTTCAGCGTTCATTTATCTATTTTTTTAAATTATACTATGGGATATATTTTTATCTATTGGGCCTATTTAATTTTATTACAAGTATCATTAATTCTATGTACGACTGTAAAATATTTTCTACAGTATGAGTTCAAAATTTTATTTCGATTTGAAAATGATGAAGTCTTTTAATATAAAAGGTCACTTAAAACTTTATGATGTACGTTATATTGATTTTTCAATAAATTAAAGTAACCCTCTGACTACTAAGAGTTCTCAAAATCTGAATACAGTTATATACGGAGGTTTGCTTACTAATTGATCTGTGGAATGGATTCGTCCGCCCTTTTCCCTCTTTTCTCCTCACTATGGGTGGTGGGAGATATGAATGGCAAGCCTTTCATCTCTCATCTCTCCCCTAAGGGTCCCTTTAATGACCACCAGCCCAACTGCCTTCTCCCCCCTTTCGGAACAGCAACCGGCTGAAATCCGCCCCACTAGTATAGAAGTCGCATGGCCGGTTACGGCCGGCTTAGGAGTCGGAGTGTTAAAGAACTTTTGATTCCAGGAAGTGATATTAACTGTGTTGAGCAGAAATGAATACAACTAAGCAATATTCTGTCAAAACATGCACGGAATAGCAATTTTATTGTTTTTATATTACATTTGCGTGTCTGCTTGATGTTTTTCCTGAAGATCAGCTATTTATAATCGCTTCTTGTATCGCATCTTCCATCAAAAGCCATGATTTCTCTTATGTCCAGAATGTGGGATGGCGCACCGCTTGGAACGGAGAAGGAAAACGAAAGCTGAAATGTAAAAGGAAAATCATTAAAGTAATATCATTGAAAATACTACTGTAGGGTTATATTGTGATGTTCAGTTTACAGTTATACTCGCAGTTGCACCAACGTGTACGTTTTGCTCTGTAATCACTGCACAAGCATGTTTACTCTGTCTATTAACTAAAAATAAACATTAAATGCAAGATACTTAAAATTTCTCTTGAGAAAGAGCATGGTGTTTTTAAAAGGGTTGTCCTGAAGAGTCGATAGTTGCTATTTCAAGATATTTTTAAATGGGTTAATATTTCATACTATGTTGTTAGAGGTAGGAGTAACTTTTAATATTATCAGTAATTTTTTTCCCCTAAGCAACAAGTATGCAAATTCCAAGTTTCATTTAGAAATGTTCGCACTCTCAAACCCCTGAGGACGCCTAATAAAAAAAAACTTAAATATATATAGAATCGAATACCTAAAAATCGAATGCCAGGGCAACCTATGTTTAGATCATGTTTTCTAGAATTACGTCACCTCAATCATCGCTTTCAGGGTTCAAAATTTGAATAACTATTGCAATAATTGTTTATGTAATAGTCAAAGAGAGCGCACACTTTTCGGCAACACTCTGTTCGCAGAAGATTGCAAATGGACCCCTTTATGTAAAAAAATACTCAAAAAACTTCATCTGTTGAGAATCACGAAAATGCAAAGAACCCTTGAAAACCACTTTTGGCTTTTTCGAGATCCAGTTTCGAATAAAGAATTGATAGGTAGAAGGAAAAGCGGATATATTTCACTTACTTTGGTTTTCGTACCCCATTTGATGTTGATGCGGTAGTCCTTGAAACTTGTTGATCCGCTGCTGATGGTCTTCTGGGAGGATGAGCCGTAATCCATGCCAAACAAAGCTTTAAAGCTGCTTTGATCCCGGTTTGCAGCATCCAGAGGACCCTTTCGGAATTTTAATACGACGCAGAATCCTTTCCCGTGTGGCACAATTGGCTTATCGAATGATATTGTAGTCGACTCTCCTCCATTCAGTACAACGGACTCGTAATTTCCTGTTAATGAACAACTATGATTAATACAAATAATTTACTGAAAGACCAGTGCTCTCAATGATCGATGTTACACAGTGACAAATGAGATCAATGTTCCAAAACAGTTACTGATCTTATTTGCAAAATAATGTTTCGTCTCGAATCTTTTTATTCAACTACCACAATTACTTAGACAAAAGAAAAGTACTATGATTAATACAACATGTAGAATAGTGTGGCTCTGCTTGAATACTAAGGGAAACACTTAGAATTTTTTATGATAATTCTAAGTGTTTTCAGATACCAAAATGTACAGACAGAACAACCACAATCATCATATTCCTGTCATGCCTGGAGCTTTCCCTCACAGGATCTTGTTTTAATCTGTGGCTTTGAGGTTTCTTCAGGTACAACAGGCTCATGGACCTGATATAGCTCTATTACGATCTTCGGGATCATCAAGACAACAATAATTTGTTGAAAGACAGGGCTTCAATGAATCAATGCTGATCAATGACAAATGAGATCAATGTTCCCAAAAGAAGTTGATCTTTTTGCAAAATAGTTTCCTTTGAACTTTTTTTATTCAACTACCACAATTACTTGTGAGCAAAAATAAAAGTCTTATGATTAATACAACATCATTACCGAAATACCAGTGCGTCTCAATGATATTTTCTTGCTACAGACAAATGAGATCATGTTCAAAACGTTATAATCTATTTGCAAATAATACATGCTTCGTTTCGAATCTTTTTTTCAACTACCAATTACTTAGACAAAAGAAAAGTTACTATGGACTACTATCAAATAATTTAATGGAGAGACTACAGTGCATCATCAATGATCAAGTGATTAAGGATTGCAAATGAATCAATGTTCCAAAAGCAGTTTGAATCTTATTTTGCAAAATAATAGTTTACGACCGAATCTTTTATTCAACCACAATTACTTTAGACAAAGGAAAGTACTAGGATTAATAAGCAAATAATTCTAATGAGCCAGTGTCCAATGATCAATGCTGCTCAAGTGACAAATGAGATCAATGTTCCAAAAAGTCAGTTACTGACATTTGCAAAAAATAATGTTCATCCGTTCAGAATCTTTTATTACACCACAATTACTCTAGATAAAAGAAAAGTACATATATTACAAATAATTTAATGAACCACAGTGTCTCAAATGATCATCGCTACCATGACAAATAAGTCAATGTTCCAAAACAGTTACTGAATCTTATTTGTAAAATAATGTTTGTTCCAATCTTTTTTCAACCTTTCATCAGCACAGATTAGAAATAGATACTGAACGATATAAACAACTATTAATTTACTGAGACTAATGCTCAACATCACGTTACCAAGGACAAATGAGAATAATAACAAAACAGTTACTGATCTTACTTGCAAAATAATGTTTCTGTCTCGAATCTTTTTATTCAATCCACCATACAATTACTTAGACAAAAGAAAGTACTATGATTACTACAATCATTTACTGGAAAGACCAAGTGCCTCAATGATCGAGCTGTTCAAGTGACAAATGAGATCAATGTTCCAAAATAGAAGTTCTGATCTTATTTCAAAATAATGTTTCCTTTTCGAATCTTTTTTACTACCACAATACTGGTAGACAAAAGAAAAGCAAAATATGATTAATACAAGCTATTTCTGAACAGACCAGTCGACATGCTGCTCATCGTCAATGAGATCACTGGCATTCAAAATAAAAGTTACTGATCTTATTTGCAAAATAATGCGTTTCCGTCTCGAATCTTTTTATTCAACCACCACAATTACTTAGACAAAAAGAAAAGTACCAAGGATTAATACAAATAATACTTATCGGACCACAGTGCTTCCCAATGATCACGCTGCTCAAGGACAAATGAGATCAATGTTCCAAAAAACAGTTACTGATCTTATTTGCAAAAAATAATGTTTCGTCTCGAATCTTTTATTCAACTACCACAATTACTTAGACAGAAGAAAAGTACTAAGGATTAATACAAAGAATTTACTGAAAAGACCAATGCGCTCTCAATGATCAATGCTGCTCAAGGGACAACAGATCAATGTTCCAAAAATGTTACTGATCTTATTTGCAAAATAATGTTTCTGTCTCGAATCTTTTTATTCAACTTACCACCACTTAGACAGAAGCAGTACTCATGATTAATTGCCAAATAATTTACTGAAAGACCAGTGCCTTAACAATGCTGCTCAAGGACAAATGAGATCAATGTTCCAAAACACATTCATTTGCAAAATAATGTTTCGTCTGAATTCCTTTTATTCAACTACCACAATTACTTGCTAGACAAAAGAAAAGTACTATGATTAATATTAAAGATACATGTAGAGCTGAGGATTAGTGTGGCTCTGTTTCTTGAATATATTTTGGGGCAAATTCCAAAACACTTAGAATTTTATATGATAATTCTAAGTGTTTTCAGATTCACCCAAAATGTACAGCAGAACAGGCCACACCTGATCATATTCCTGCATGCCTGGAGCTTTCAACAGATCTCTTGTTTCTAACTGTTGACTTTGGATTTCCTTCAGGGGTACACAGGCTCATGGACCATAGCTCTGCTAATCTTGGGATCATCAACACAACAAATGGCTGAAAGACCAGGGCTCACGATCAATGCTGCTCAATGACAAATGAGATCAATGTTCCAAAATAAGTTACTGATCTTATTTGCAAAAAATAATGTTTCTGTCCACCTTTTATTCAACTACCACAATTACTTAGACAAAAAAAGAAAAGTACTATGGATTTAATACAAACATTTCATGCAAGAATATGATCAGGTGTGGCCTGTTCAAGAGTTTTGCTAGTCTCACCATCTTAGAATTTTTATGATAATTCTAAGTGTTTTCATGGATCTGCCCAAATGTAAGAACAGGCCACACCTGTTCATATTCCGCATGCCTGAGCTTTCCCCAACAGGATCTTGTTTCTAATCCCTCTATTGACTTCCTACTTTCAGGCACACAGGCTCATGGACCTGAGAGAAGCCTGCTAATCTTCGGGGATCATCAACACAACAAATAATTTGCTGAAAGACCAGGGCTCATAAATGATCAATGCTGCTCAAATGACAAATGAGATCAATGTTCCGTACATTGGATCTTATTTGCAAAATAATGTTTCGTCTCGAATCTTATTCAACTACCACAATTACTTAGACAAAAGAAAAGTACCTTGCTGATAATAACATTACGTAGAATATGATTAGGTGTGCTCTGAAACATTTAAAACACTTAGAATTTTTTTTATGTAAGTGTTTTCTGGGATCTGCCTAAAATGTACAAAGAACAGGCCACACCTGACTGCTATTCTGCATGCCTGGGAGCTTTTCCCAACAGGATCTTTGTTTCTAATCCCTCTATTGGATTTGGATTTCTTCAGGGTACACAGGCTCATGGACCTGATATAGCTCTGCTAATCTTTCGGGGATCATCACAACAAATAATTTGGTTAATTCAGGGCTCAATGATCAATGTTACCAATGACAAAACTTTGAGATCAATGTTCCAAAACAAAGTTACCGACCTCATTTGCAAAAAAATAATGTTTCGTCTCGAATCTTATTCAACTACCACAATTACTTAGACAAAAGAAAAGTACTATGATTATTAGAAATATTTTCATGCAGACAGGATTATGTGCCTAACGGTATAGTTTGGGGCAAATCTCAAAACACTTAGAATTTTTTTATGATAATTCTAAGTGTTTTCAGATCTGCCCAAAATGTACAGCAGAACAGGCCACACCTGATCATATTCCTGCATGCCTGGAGCTTTCCCAACAGGATCTTGTTTCTAACTCTATTGACCTTGAATTTCAGGCAAATACAGGCCTGCGGATATGCTCTGCTAATTCCTCGGGACCTAATAACACAACAAATAATCTTGCTGAAAGACCAGGGCTCTCTAAATGATCAATGCTGCTCAATGACAAATGAGACTCTAATGTTCCAAAAACAAAGTTACTGATCTTATTTGCAAAAAAATAATGTTTCGTCTCGAATCTTTTATTCAACTACCACAATTACTTGGGACAAAGAAAAGTACTATGATTAATAGAAATATTTTCATGTATAGATTGAATTGTTCTTAGTACAGTTTGGGCAAAATCTCAAACATCTCTAGAATTTTTTTTATGATAATTCTCTGGATCTGCCCAAAATGTACAGCAGAACAGGCCACACTTGATCATATTCCTGCATGCCTGGAGCTTTCTCAACAGGATCTTGTTTCTAATCCTCTATTGGCTTTGGGTTTCTTCAGGGTACACAGGCTCGTGGACCTGATATAGCTCTGCTGATCTTCGGGGATCATCAACACAACAAATAATTTTCTGAAAGACCAGGGCTCTCAATGATCAATGCTGCTCAATGACAAATGAGATCAATGTTCCAAAACAGTTACTGATCTTATTTGAAAAATAATGTTTGCTTTTGAATCTTTTTATTCAACTACCACAATTACTTAGACAAAAGAAAAGTACTATGATTAATACAAATAATTTAATGAAATACCAGTGATCTCAATGATATTTTCCTTGCTCGACAAATGAGATCAATGTTCAAAACGTTACTAATCTTATTTGGCGAAAAATAATGTTTCGTTTCGAATCTTTTTGTTCAACTACCTGTTACTTAGACAAAAGAAAGAAATTACTATGATTATGCAAATAATTTAATGAAATACAGTGATCTCAATGATCAGTATAAATTGACAAATGAATCAATGTTCCAAAAGCAGTTTAATCTTATTTGAAAAAATAGTAACGAACAGATAACTTTTATTCCATACCACAATTACTTAGACAAAAGCGAAAGTACTATGATTAATACAAATAATTTAATGATGCAGTGATCTCAATGATCAATGCTGCTCATTGACAAATGAGAGATCAATGTTCCAAAAGCTCAGTTACTAATCGAAAAAATAATGTACCGTTTCAGAATCTTTTTATTTATACCACAATTACTTAGATAAAAGAAAAGTACTATAGTGTACAAATAATTTAATGAAATACCCAGTGATCTCAATGATCATGCTGCTCATTGACAAATAAGTCAATGTTCCAAAACAGTTACTAATCTTATTTGAAAAATAATGTTTCGTTTCCAATTTTATTCAACTTCACCACAATTAAAATTATATACTAACTAAGTATAAACACTATTCAATTTAGATCATAAGACTCACTCAATGAAACATATATTAATAGTGTTTTTTTTATGGAGCCTCAGATATCTCCAGTATCAAATAAATGGAACTTTGTGAAAAGTCACCTAAAAAGATAATATTTTTT
>BGPR01044072.1:0-12733 GCA_013235015.1 Araneus ventricosus | reverse complement strand
TATTCATAATCCATTGAAGAGAAAACATTTAGATTGTTTATTAACTCGCATATCAGCCAGTAAGTTTGTAAAAACCATTCAAAATTTAACAGTTTAATCAATCAGAATTGTAGATTTAATTACTTTTCATCAATTAGTTACTCTTTCAGAAATACATTGCTAGAACTGTAACTGTATTCGAATGTTTTAACCAATTACCACTATTTCTAAATGAATGATTTTTATATATAAATATGATTTCTTTGAGTCTGTACTTTTTCGTTGAACTTCATGTAATTTTTTTTTTTATGAAGCACTTCTCTTAAATAAAAGAGTGGTGCATTGTAACTAAATTAAATATTGTCACTATTTGAGGAAAGTGGCGACGGTTGCTTTCCGATATATGATTAGGGATTGTAATGCCGCACGTACTCCAAGAACACACAATTCAACGCTTTGTTTACTCAAAGAAACTTATTAGAACTTAGAGCTTGATGCAGTATCCAAATGGATTTGATGATTGCTTAAGGGGTCTATTCTGGTACCACCGGTTGGGTTGCGAGACGTCACTTTTTCCGTTGTTAACGGCCGGGAAAGGTGACTTCTCCCAACCCAACAGAGGGTACCAGAACAGACCCCCAAACTCGGAGGATTAGTGGAAAACGGCATTATAATCCAAAATAAGCAAACCAGAAAACTCGTCCTTACAGTGGCTATTTCCTTACATGTAAGGGAATAGCCGTTTCCCACCATCGAGATCGCCATTAACAAACCTCAACTTCCACATGCTTCCCATTGTGCAACAATTACTTTCCTCAATGACTTTACGCCTGTTTTGAAACGAATAAACAAATAAACTAAGCCACATCCTTTATGGACAAGTGAAAGTAGGAAGTACGGAAAAGAGACGGATGGTGGTATAAAAAAATGGGTGTTTGGGATAGAATTATGAAAAAAGAAAGGAGGGAGGAAAAGAGCGATCTGTCATAACCCAGATAAAAAAAATAAAACATTCCCGCGTTTAGTGTGTGCATGTCTTGCCATCGGTGACGAATGTGGACAGTGAACTCCTTTTAGCAGAAATGGGTGTTCCGGGTTTGTACAACAAAAAGGTGGAAATGTACCACGCATTTTTATAATGATCGAACAGAACGATTAAGGAATGGTTCGTGGTTGATTATTTTGTAAGTTCTGTTTTTAATTGTAAGAGGATTATTTTGTAGAGGAAGGCTTAGGTGAAAATTTATTTTGTTGAAGTAATCGAATAATTCATTTATTATTATTATTTGGAAAAATCGTGTTCTGTTCCGCATTGAACCATTTGATTTGGAAATTCTAAATGCTGTTCAGAATTGTGAGTTGCCTTATCAGTAATTTTCTTTTGTTGAAGTAATCGAATAATTGATTTATTATTATTCTTATTATTATTTGGCAGAATCGTGTTCTATTCTACATTGAAAAATTTTTAAGATTTGGAAATTCTAAAAGCTGTTCAGAATTGTGACGTTCCTTATCAATAACTTGCTTTTGTTGAACTAATCGAATAATTGATTTTATTATTATTATTTGGAAGAATCGTATTCTATTCTGCATTGAACCATTTTTAAGATTTAGAAATTCTAAATGAGGTTCAGAATTGTGACGTGCCTTATCAGTAATTATTTTCAACCAGAACAATGTTATTCCCTCTGTTTTCTGGTGTGCTATCTCACGTGCCGATTCTTGAAAGTATTTACATTGCTGCTTGTTCTATAATTATGATTTTAGAACGCTATGTTTTCACGTATTTTCTGATTGAGAGAATCGTATACAATTGAAGAGAGCTATCCACCCACTCTTTTGCATCAGCATTCAAAAACATAAAAGGAAATTTAACTTCAAAATTATTACAGAACTGGATCATAAGATTATTTTACCCGTAAAATAAGATATGGAATTCTGATTTAAAATCCTCTTAACGACCATAAATGTTTACAAATTCTTACTGTCTGTTTTCAGATACGGAAATCCGCCGTGCTTCTGCGCATGTTCCAGTTGGTTTTGATTTCACCAAACTATGAGTGAAATGATAGATGGATGAGAAGATATTCATTTCTTACAAAGCAATATAAGAAACATTACACAAGTTTCGAATTAAAGCAAAATAGTACGATTCAAAAAGTAAATGAATATTTGCATCGGAAAAGAATAAATAAAAGAAAATCGCGCCTAAAAAATACCTACGGAAAAATGCTCTTCTTATTTGACTATGTATCACCCCTTTGCCGAGTAAAATAGTCCACAAGTGATAGGGGCGTGTTCTGAAAAGAACAGTAATTACTAAAGATTGTAAAAATCTTCCGCTTTTAAACGAAACCCTGTTTTTTCTGTTTCGGTTAACTGATTTTATTCGGTTATTTATTTTGTCCCGGTTATAACCTGTAATTTTTAAATCCAATAACCGGGTAAAAAACCGGATCGGAAGATAGGCTCGATTTTAGTTTCGATTAGACTAAAATTTACCACGATATAAAGCTTTGAATTTCATCATCTAAGGTAAAATCAACGACAACCGTTTCCTCGAGGCGTCTGTTGATTGGAGGATTACTGAAAGAGTCTCTATGAACAGATAAATATTGGCCAATGGATTGATTTCCTCTAAAAACAATATTATTAAAAAAAATTTTCTGCAAACGGCGTTTGTTTTTTTTATAAAAAAACACACCGAAAACCGGTTATTTCCAAACCCGTTTATTTTGATTGGTTATAACCGTCAGGTTAAACTGGAAGAAAAAAAACCTGGATAACCGAAAATCGGTACTTTTCGCAATAACCGCCATCCCTAGTAATTACTTATACATTGTCGAGTGTTTAATTTTCAGCTTCGATATAAAGTGGACTGCCCTATAACGTAAATTCGTATAATGCGTCGTAAAAAATGTGACTTGTTCTCTTACAGTGTGATAAGAAGTCCCTTATTACACGTAAGATAAATTTAACAATTTATTTCATCATTTATTTATTTTTACAAAAAAAATGTTCACGTTTGCCGGTTGTGTGTCTACGAATAGTGAAGCTGACGGTTTAGAAAAAAAGGCATCTCACTAGTATTAGCGTAGCTACAAATTAGAGACGCTAAGTTCGTCCGATTGTGTGTGTCTCGTATGAATCGATTTCCTATGGTCGAGCCTCTGTTTTATTTATTTGCATCAAAGTAGGACTTCCGCCATAACCAGCAACTTCCGGTGATAATGCTTCATCAGCGGGAATCTTCAACACTCCGTTTTAAGATATTAATTAATTTTTAAATCAGAGTTTTCTAATGTTATCGCATAAGGATACTTTTAAAATATAAATTTCCTGTTCCTATTGCTGAAGCTCTAAATGTTTACTTAAAATAATAGCCTGATTTTGTGAAGAGGGTGTCATAATTGTTCTTTATCGCTCTTTTGGCGACATCTAAGGCTTGTTTGGCGTTTAAATTTATAACCATATGATTTAGATAATCACTGGTGGTTAAAGTTTTAGCCAAACGAATTAGCTAATTACAATCTTTCTATGTGGAGTTTAGCCATTTTAAGAGCTTTTTTCTTAACCGATTTATATAATAAGTGTTACACAAACTCAAAGAACACAGAATTCAACGCTTTGTGTACTAAAAAAGAACTGGTTCAAACGTGGCGTTTGATAAATTATCCAAATGAATTTTGCAATTGCTTAAATACCGGAAAACGGTATTGAACCAAAATAAACAAACTAGAAAACTCGTCCATAAGGCTAAAAGGAAACGAATTCCGCACGTTGTACGAGAGTCCGTTGTATAGTAGAGAGTATCAAGTAAACATTTGGCAGAATGAGTCCAAAATTTTATGCAGATCTACATTTTTCGCGTCAAGGCCACGATCAGATTGTATTTATCCATTTTCTTTACATTTTTAAGTTATCGTGTTCACGTACACATGCATAGACAAACTGATAAACACTCGACCCATTGATGAATTTCACCCAATTTGGATATATTTCTACATTTTTAATGGAATGATAATAATCTAAATTTCATTCATATAACTTTTTATCTTTTTGATTTATAACTTTCCTATATCCAAGAGTAGACAGACAAATATAAGGACAAAAACAGTTTTTTTGGACTAATCTAAATTTCGAATAAATAAATCTAAATTAAATTTGGAGCATTGCATTGCAGTCCATTAAAATGTGATCGAATTTTTTTCACGATTACAATTCTCTGTCTTGGTATGATTCTTATTGAGAAAGTAAAAATGATTAATTTATGCAGCAAATAAAATCAAAGAAATAGTCTATTTCATTTCATTACATTATCCTGGAAACACTAATTTTTCCTATGTAGAATACAAAGAGAATTGATTACATTGGTGAAAAAAAAATCTAATTTAGATTTTGTTGATCTTAACGTATCAGACTTCTTCACCTCGAGTAACTGCCGTCATGCAGTGGGTATGTGAAGAAACCGGAAGGAACTACATGAGTGAAATTTTTTCATATGTTCTCTTACCCAAATTGTGTATCTGTATCAAATTTTGGACCCCATCCGTCAACTGGAAGACCTACTTTACCTAAACATATACTTGAATGCTTCAGTGTGCTATGATATTACACACAAAAACATCATATTTATGAAGATTATTTTTAACTTAAGCTTTGTTTCCTACACATACTAATAAATAGATGCAAATTTTTAAATGTTTCGTTAACTTATATATTCTTTGCCACTCCTCCCAAGGCAAATATTAACATATTTATTATTTTACTAATTTATATGCAAATATTTTATCCACAGATCGAATAAAATAGTTGGTTCTTTAGAGGGAAACATATTAGGAAATAAAAATTAATATTTGTAAATTAAACGTAAGAAACTATAACTACGAATTTCAAATGACTTTAAAGTAACAAATGTTTAACTCTCTGAACCCGGCTAGAGTCAGAATTCCAGTACCTCAAAAATTGAAGTAAATTTTCGTTCACGAAAACAGAATGAAATCCTTCCTTTCATTACACAAATTACAAAAGAACGACACCCAATTATTTAGAGGCATCAAAGTACTTTATCCCCAGCAATGCCAGGCTTATCAGCAAGTTTCAAATACACTTGAAAAATGCACATAAACCATTATTTAACCCAATTAATTTAAAGATCAGCATATTTCTGTTACCACAGCTAGCAAATGGTTAGCAAGACTTATACTATTATTAATACCTATACTATTTGTAACCAGATGGCGACACCGAAATTTAATAGACATTTCTTCTTTAAGCTGCTATTACAACATGGAATTACTCAGAGCGACATCTTTCATCAGTACAGAAAGTTTAGAATTAATATTTATCAACTAAATGTGAAGTTTCGATGTAGTATGAGAGGTTTCTTTTTGTTAAACTGCTTTAACTAGCGTACAGATTTCTAGCCTTTTTCACTTCACATATATTTTTTAAAACTATTTCTATGAATTCTATTTTCTTATAAAATTTCATTATCAAAAAATAAACCTTTGTTCAATGCTCTATTGCGAAATAGAGCATAGAGCGGGAAAATAGAGGCTCAAACCAGAAAGATATTAGATTTAATTTTATAATAAGCGAAAATCAACACTAATAATAAAGGAAAATGTGTGGTATTTTGCCGCTATACAGGGCAGACCGCTGAACCTAGAGCTACGAAATTTGGCACAAACAATAGATACTTTGAAGAGTGAGAATTCTTCAAATGATCTTTGAAGAACTTCGAGCCACTTTTCTGAAATTTAAATTAGCATTTTAATTAATTAAAAATTAAGTGAAATTGGGGCGGTTTTCTTTAATTACATCCGAAATTATTACAACCCTAAAATTATTTTCACCATCTAAAATTTTAAAGAAATTATCTTTTTAATGATATGAGTTAAGTTGCCTTACGATTTTGTTTGTAATTTTAACGATTTTTTAGAAATATTTTTTGACATAATTTATAGCAATAATTTTCATTGGTACAATGAAATTCAAACAGTTTTCATCTTTTAACCAAATATTTAATTTCGCTTTTCTCTTCCATTGTTGAAAGCTCAGATTAATATCGAAATGTATTTTAGTTTCTTTTCTTTTTATTTCATCATTTTTTGTGAATCCGGCAAAAAAAGTTCTCAAGATAGTAAGTATATTAGGAAATAGCACAGTAGGTCTGAACGATTATCGTTCCTACGTTTTAATTCACTTTATAAGTATGTTTCATGCTGGGCATTCACAAGTAGTCCATTTGTACCAACAACTGGTTTGTATTGCACTCATTCTAGTCGATAGATTTAGACATGTCATTCACAGAGGCTCCAAAGTTTGTTTCGAGAACATTTGTTTGTGAAAATTCAAAGTCCCAGACTGTCTTCCCCGCACTTTTCTAACACACACGCGGGTGATTTATTGCCCTCTCAAAGAAGCATATTTCATTTTTATACCCTTCCATTTCAATGGATTTTAAATTCATTGGAATTCCAACAGCACTATCTATCTGCGCCAATTTTCATCTGGACTTCACATTGAAGAAAAAATTTGCCTTCCCGTGTTCCTAAAATCGTGGATTGGAACAGCGATGAATGCCCCGATTTAAGCCAATTAACTTGCTGCTTGACATAAATGTGTCGCTCCATTTTATTTATGAAATCAAATACATATTTAGAATGATAAATACAAAAGTAAAGTTGCCTTTGACAACATGCAGTTTGATGTTACATGACACGGAGAGCTACTTGACTTCATTAGGGACGTTGAAGCAGGCAAGAAACAGAAAATGTACAAATCTACGAAATGAACGCGGATTAAATGTCTATCGAAAATGAACAGTAAAAAACACTAAAACTTTAAAATAACTTTGTTAGGAGAGCCATTTATATCAATTTGGGCATGAGAAATTTAGTCGAAATTAAATTTCAGACGAAGAATCTGGTCGCCCAAGCCGGCTGGTAGGAATAAGTTTGGTCCAAAAGATTTTTCTTTTGTTCATGATGACCAAATGTTGAACGAATTTTAGCATTAATATGAACTTGCCGCCTTCGGTGATTGAGTGAGTGAGTTTGGATTTCAGGCGCAAGGGCTTTGCTTAGTCATATTGTTCCTTTTGAGTTTGAACATGAATGAACAGTTCAATCTGTAATTTTGAATATAAGGAAATTTTTGATAATTTCCTATTTTAGATTTAAATATCAGTTGTGAATGTTCTTAAGTTATTCGAGATATTAATTTGTGCAAAGTCATTTCTAAAAATTTTATCAGTATAACTTGTTGCATCGTTGGAAAATTTACGATTAAATCTATATTATTTAACAATATCTTATATCTAAGAATTTTCGATTCATTATAAAGATTTCTTTAACATCTTTGAGCAAAGTCATTTCTAAAAATGTTTTCAGTATAAGTAGTTGTATCGATGGAAAATTTACTGTTAAATCAATATTATTGTACAATAGAATTAGAATTGCGGTTATAAGTATTTTAGATCTATTTAAAAGATTTCTTCACCACCATTTGTTTGTGCTTTTAATATAAATTTTTGCAGCTTTCTAATAGAAATATTCATAACCCATTCAATAGAGAAGCATTTAGACTGTACCAAAATCCTATCAAAATTCATCAGTTAAAGCAAATACAACTGTAGATTTAATTATTTTTCACCAGTTAGTTAATCTTTTAATTGCAGCATTTTGCCCTAACTGTAATTGCCTTCAAATGTTTCAATATATTTCCACTATTTCTAAACGACTTTCATCTATATATAAATATTCTTTTTTTATATAATTTCCATTATATAAACATTTGTTAGTGTTATATGAAGCGTTGCTCCTAAATATGAGAGTGGTGCATTTCAACAAAATTAAATACGATACGATAATCACTATTTCAGAAAAGAAAGAAATATTTCATTCCCGTATATGATGATGAATTCTACAGCCGCTGAACCGCAATTACGTTCATTACCGATTTGCTGTTTATTTAAAGATGATCACAGGCGAAACAAACCTAACTTCATTGCTCTTCTCTTCAGTGTGTATGGTAACTAAGTACAGTCCAATTAACCCTTGACATGGAAAGAAAGAATCGGAAGATCTAGAGCGAAACATGATAATGTGATATTGTTAAATATCATTATTTACTAGATCATTTGCGTTTTTATATAACATTTGGCCGTCGACACTAAATCATGTAAACATATTCACAAAATTATTTCAGAGTAAAAAGCCTACGAGATAGCTGACTTGTTATCTGTAAATTCCGACGTGCATGATGCTAAAATTGTTGTAAACGCTACACATGACAGACCGTGGGACCTAGAGCAGATAGTTGCTACTTCGGGAATAAATGTTCACAAAGAAATGCTTCAAAAAAAAAAGGCGACATAGAATTTATATCTGTGCAACAATTTATCTAATTTTGGGAAAGTTTTAAAAATACTTTTAAGTATATTTAACGACAATACTTTTCCTTGTTTAGTTGCTAAGCACACGTGAGTTGCAACGATATTAAATACATTTTCTGAATGTTATCTTTGCTATATGATTAGGAGCAAATTGTCAAAGACAATATAAAGACAGACAAATGATGCCTAAAGTGTTATCATGCTATAATATTTCGGACTTCATCTATAGGTTTAACAATCTGTCTTGTAGAGCGTTTTGAAAGATTTTTGTGTCATGCATGTCGCAATTTACAGAAAGCCAGCCTATGAACATTATCATATTGTCATTACATTGTTATAAAATAGATTATTACATTATCATACTGTGTCTACATTGCCATAAAATAGATCATTTTGTAACTACATTGTCATAAAATAGATTATTACGTTATCATACATGAGAATAATTTCATTTGACTTAGTAACAAATTTCGAAGCCAAGAGGCGCTTTTTAAAAATGTACCGTCGGTTCTCTTCACTACGATAAAGTTTTTAAGTAAAATTTAATTTCCTTTAGATAGCTATTAAAATATCGGCAATGATTGCTCAAATTCTTTCTATTTTCTCTAATGTGATGATACAGCATATTTTTAAACGTATTGCATTCGATTTCATGTTTTGTATTTTTAATTTAATGTTTGTTTAACACATAATTTTGTTTTTTAATTAGGTTTTTCTCTTTATCAAAGTTTCCAGAAAGTTATATTTTAATATTTATTTATTTAATCTATAATAAATTATCTTCAAAAAATAATTATACCTTTCCTTATCAGGGGCCGGCCGCTCTCTGCCACAAGGTTACCTGTTGGGGAGGGGAGAATAAAAGTGATCATAAGAATGCCGTATCTCTGTGATATGCATTTCAGAAGATAGGGAAAGGAATATTTCAAAAAAGAAAATGTAAATTAAGAAGAAATTTTATTCATGATAAAAATTACGATTTTAACTTCTCGTACAAATCGTCTTAGAAAAACTTAACCCCCTTAACTGATTTCTCTGTACGCTCTATGTGTACCAAATTATCACAATTTTAAATTTATGAATTATGATAAAGTCATTCAGAGACATTATAATTACTGTCCTTTAGGTTCTCAATTGAATTAAAGTGAAAACGTATTCCCAAAATAGAAGGTGTCAAATGTTTCAGGCAGCAGGTGTTTCCAACCTTTTTCCCTCGAGCACCCCTTGATTTTTCTTTTTGTTTTCGCGTTCCCCCTACCGACATATCCACTCCTCTCCCAACTATCGAACATTCAAAGAAATTTTTATCAATAATGTTAATGGCTTAGGTTAGCTTACGAGTGAAATGACTCGATTAATAAAATTTATAGGACTTATTTTGGATATTACAATTTTTTTCGTTTTGCAATAGTTTAAGTTCTACGTCAAAGCAAATGAAACTAGTATTATAAAAATTTTGTTTTAACTTATAAAGATAGCTAAAAATTATACATTTCGTAATAAACAACTATTCAAGTGTTACAGTTATTAAATGGCAAGTATTTATTTGGAAGACAAAATTTTTAAACTTTTTTTTATTCCTTATGTTTTCCTGTTGCCGCCTTTAACAATTTTTAAATCGAATCCTCCCAACTGGTCCTTCGGATGCCCCTAGGAATACGTGTTCCACAAGTTGGAAAACTCAGTGCTAGAGGTGTGAATTTTTGAAATAATATTCTTTTATATCACAAATATTTTAATAACCAAATTAACTATTTAACGATAATACAATTAATATTTTTAAACACATATGTCGCCAGATGGCAGTGAATTTGAGAAACAAATTCATTTCCAGTTTCCTTAATATTTGCATTAATGAATTATAATTTAAAGACGAAAATGTGAAAAAATAATAACAATAAAAAAAAATCTATTTTTCCTATTCTAATCAAAGTGTACGTTTAAAAACTCATTTGTATACACTTATTAGCAATGGGTCTGTCTGCCCTGTCTATGAGCATGATAATTAAACACCGCAAAGAAATACACGGATGAATCAGAATGCATGTGTTACACCAAAATTGGGTTAAAATACAGTTCGAGGTGTGGTCTTACTTTTCACCATTTTTTCTTGTCCCAACTCAGAAGTGGCCTTTCCAACTTTTGTTGCCAAGAGATTGATGGCTCGAAATAGAGAAATTTATCGATTTGATTCTTTTCGTTTTCAATGAACAGGCGAAGCTACTATGTTCCCGCTGCTAGCGAAACCGCTGGAGGATTATTTAATTTAAAAATTTGCATGGTAACCATTTCAGATGCCGCAGGCATCCCGTGTACAATATCTCCTCTTCAGATGCCACCCCGTGCACAAGAGATGAAAAAAGATCACTGCTCACCCAAAAATAATGTTTTCTTACCGCCAAGCAGTCGACCTCTTGGCGACAGAAAAAAGGCGATCCTCAGAGGAACGAAGCAAATACCGCGCTCTAAACTTTAGTTTTAACCAAAATTGTAGCTTTCTTTCAAATTTTGAACGAAACTCTTTTGCAAGAAGTCTTTCGTTTCTGTGGATGGGAATACGATAACTTAAAAATTGGAAGAGCTAGTTAAATATAATTTGTTATAAGTTTTTATTACTAGAATTATAAATCTGCATCAAATTTCCGACAAAATACTAAGTGTATAAGCTTGTATTGGCGTGGAATGAAGGTTAGATTCTAATTGTAAATGTATGTGGTTTTGAATTTCTTACTTATTGAAAATATAACATGATTTGTTTATTTCCTATAGTAAGAAATCAGAATATGGGTATAACCTATACTTGTCTCACGCCTTTGTCGCTATCAAATGACCGACAGTCAATGTGTTAATAGTTTCCTAGATAATATATCGCAAAAATGGGAGATGTCCAATAATTTACGACCACCTTGACCATCGTAACGGCGCGTTACCCATCTGAAAAAAAAAATTAAAATAAAAATTGCGCTGTCTTAAAAAAACCTTAGATGGAACATTAATAGTTTTATTTATTTTTTATAATTTTTTTAATATTTTATAATGTGTCCAATAATTTATAACCACCCAGTAGACTCAACAATCACAAACGATAAATTATTGATGCGTTAAAATGTCCTATAGAACTAAAAGTTTCTCTGACAAAAACAAATTTTCTATAATTGTCTATAAATGTCCTATAGAACATTTTCTATAAATGTCCTATAGAACTAAAAGTTTCTCTGACAAAAACACATTTTCTCTTGCAAAATTTATGATATTCAAGAGCGATGGAAGTTTTGTATAATTTTAACTTTCGCCTGAACAACTTTTCATCACAAACCGTTAAAATTTTGCTTATGCGTAAGTATTTACATAGGCTATTTTGCGTGAGTAAAAGCAATCGAATAAAAGAGCTTATTCATAGTTTTCACGAAATTTTAGTATTATTATTAGAATTTATTCTGACTCTTACTTGCTTATCTTCTGAGTTTTATTTGTAAGTCGATGGGATTCGTATTATATATTTTAATTTTCCAAAATTGGCTTCAATTCGTTACTAGATCCCTAGTTCCAATAGAAGATGTCCAATAACTTACGACCATCTAGATCACCAAAACGGCGAGTTACTCATCTGAAAATAAAAACATTTTGAAATCGGATCGCAATAAAAAAAATAGTTGTAACATTATTAAATTCTGTTCCACTGCTATAACTTTTCTCATTTGATTATTTCAGTATTTTAATTGTTTACTTAATTTTGATCTAATTAAATTCAATAACTAGAATTAATTTATTATCTTGATATATTTTAATAACTAGGCTGATTCAATTTTAAACAAGTTTTTTATTAATAACAATTACGTTTTATAGTTGAAATGTTATTTAATTTTTCATATTAGTTTCATTAACATTTTTTGATAATTAAGACGCTTTCAATTTAGCAGTTTTAATCTAATATCTGAATTTCGAGTATATAAAATTTATCTAAAAAATTTAAATATTCTATTCATGTAGGGTCAAGTTTCCTACCCTTAGGGGAAAATATCCCTAATGTTATTGATCCTGCATGTTTGGTGATTTCATGAAACATATTTATTTTACAATTACATAATATTTCGGTTTAGTTTAAGTACATTATTCACTCTTAAAATCAAATATTTTTATGAAAGTTACAGCCAAAGTATTCGAGAAATGATCGAAAAATTTAAACTATCGTCATGAATTCCTATTTTCCCCATTATTAATATTTTATATATTTCGAGTAATGAAGTTATTTGCCATTATTAATGAGTTCAAACATTTCTAAAAGTGTTACCTGTATAACTAGTTTTATCGTTGGCGAATTTGCAACTAAATAAATATTTTATCTCTATAAAT
>BGPR01044071.1:0-12734 GCA_013235015.1 Araneus ventricosus | reverse complement strand
GTATATCGTCGTTCAAACCGTCGTTTCATCTCGTCTTTTGGTCTTGCGAAAAAAACGAACGTCCTTCATACGTCTCGTACCGCCTTCCAACTCGTCCTCTGTTCTCGGCAGGGTTGCCAGATAAAATTAGCAAAATAAGGCCAAGCCTTCTTAAAAATAAGGCCAAATTTGACAAATTGATTGAAAACGTCATTTGCTATTCGAAAAACAGCTATCTTTCATGAAAACAAATCCTCTTGATAGGCATATGTTCCATGTTCTATTATTAAACTAAAATTTAAGTGAAAGAAATTTCAAAGATCCTTGTTCTATTCAGGAGCTATTTCGTTTGACAGCTCATTATGTATAATTTGAAATGTGTAATATCAAAAATTTATTAAAAACAATAGAATAAGTAATTAAAAATTGTTCTAAAATCATTAACGAAAATAAAGCCAAAAAAGGCCAAAAATGAATTCAAGATCAAATGAAAATTTCTAAGGCCAAGGGCTTTGAAAAAAGGCCAAATTTCTATAATTTGGCCTTAAAGAGGTCAATATGGCAACCCTGGTTCTCGGCAGGTTGACGTCACTGGCGATGGCAGCGCCATCTACAAGAACTCGGCTGGTGACCCACAACATAGTAGATTAATTAATATTTAGTAATTTACTTTCATGAGAAGTTTAATCATTTAAAGAAGGATTTCTAATTAGTAATAATTATTTCCCAATATTTGTTTTAAAATGTTTTCACGATAAGTAAAGGTACGGTATTAGTGTTATTTCTCTTATCTGTAGGTTAGTTAAAGCTGCTTTTAAATGCTTTTAGTGCGGCTATCCGATGGAAATTTTTTTAAAAAAGTATATTAATTAGAAATCATAATAATTTTGAATAAACTTTTATATTACTCTCTGCGTAAAATGTCGGAAAAAAGGGAATTGATTAGTTGAATGGGAATTTAATTATTAAACATTTATATTTGTTTAATAACTTACTTAAGTGATAAGTTTATCCATCTAAAATTGTTGGTTATTTTTATTCAAGTAGTTTCATTGTTGTTGGAAAATGCTTTCGTCAATTTAACTTAGTTTGATTATTGTTCCGTTTTGAATCCACATGAGGACTGTTTGGTGCAGAACCACATTATTTTAAAATTTCGCCAAATGAGCAAAAATGTCGATCCGAACTTCCTCATCACACCATTAGAATTGCATTTGATCCAGATGGATTTGTCCGGCACTATGCCCACGAACTTATTGTATTTTTTGGTGGAGTTGGGTATCGAACCGAAGATTCCATACATGAGGCTGTAACAACTCCAGATTAAGACCGAGAACTCAGTTTTACTGCTTACAATTTTACTGGTACAAATAATTTGTATCATTTGAATTTTAGTATAATTATAAATAAGCGATTTTAAAGAACCGTCTATGTCTCTTCATTTTCTTCAAATAAATTAAATACTGTTACGAACATGGAAAGTCGCTTCCCAGCAATGCCAGTCTAATGGTTGGGAAGAGAGTTTTACAAGGTTAAGCATGGAGTGACGGCCAGCGGCTGTTCCGGGATCCCTGATCTTGGAGACCATTTTGGAGACCTTGGCGACAAATAGATGATTCCAGAAAATGCAACCATTTTCTCGATACTTCTATTAGGAAAGGGAATACGATTGGATATATGAGAAAACTCGTTGTGACGTCACGACCTGTCGGAGAGAGTATATTAGGACTGCGCCTGTATCAGAGGGAGTAGTGTTGATCCATTGGGAACGACTTTAGAGTTTAGTCCGCAGTGCGAGCTAGGAAGCTGGTGAGCTGAGCGCTATTGAAAGTGCAGTTATTGTCGTTACTAGTTATTTGATGACTGTTTGTGTTGCTAAATATCAAAGTTCTGAGATGTTATTACTTGTGAATTGTTGCCTGTTTACATTGGTAATCTGTGCAAGAACTATTGTTTCCTGTTACTTGTGTTACGTGTTTTCTCCTGCACATTTGTGAATAAACCTTCATTCTCCATTATCTTGCTTGTTGGACTGTTTACACCATACATCCACAGAAAGACTTTTGTAACAATACATTCCTCCTTCTCCCATCGAGGGCACCGCGAGTTTACGGATGAGTTACCTCCACTGCGATGACAGGAAGTACTTCCTACGGAGGGGTTGGGCCGTGGCAGGTGATGGCTACTAGGACTCCTACCTTAATTCCCGATTTCTGTCGTGGGGTGAGTCATTCACTACCCTGGTACGCCGTTTGGCATGACAGGTGTAACTCCGTGTGAGTCTATTCCTCTTTCGGCTTGCAGTTTTAATTAATTTTGATTTACTATATTCACATAGATTTTATAAAATAATCTGAATATACATTGAAAATGTTTATCAAAACTTCAAAAGAGGCCAATTTTATTCAACACGCGTACGGTGAAAACTAACATCAAAGATGCTGGAACAGCATTTAAATGCTGATGAACGAACACTGCTTTTAAAGAATATTTAGTATATGCTTTGCCATTTCTTTTTGCTTAATAAATTACTCCTTTGGATCATGTATGCTTTGTTCCTTTTTTTCAAAATATAGGTCTTGTATCCTAAGCCAAACTATTCTAAATCTACTTAGTCTTGCATAGCTATAACAAGTCTATAAGTTAAGAAGGCATAGAAAAGGAAGAGTGCGGAATCTTCTGTTGGTCAATGCGACTTTCGAGTAACTAGTAGCACCTGAGGTAGAAGGTTGAGTTAAATCCAATTTATGGGGATTGATTGTCTTTCTGGAGGAGTTTGAGATGAACTAGCCCATATTTGTGTCCTGATCAATGTCGTGACCCATTAATCAAATCCTGAATTGTTGTGTGCCTCATCGCAGAGACCAATCGTGGCTAAAGTGCACACTGGTAAACCAGTTTTTGAATAATGATGTTTAAGAGTGCAGCTAGAGATCTAAATCCATAACCATCGCCCTCCGTTTCATGCTCCTCAAGCATGCTATACTTTAACCCTATTTGCCACGTTGAAGTACTGTTAGTATTGTTTTAAAAATCGTTCTGCGGGTGTGTGGTGTAAAAAGTCCAACACGAAGGATAATGGAGAATAAAGGCTTATTCACAAATATGCAGGAAAACACGTAGCACAGGTAACAGGAAACAATAGATCTTGCACAAATTAGCAACGTAAACAGACAACAATTCACATGTAATAACAGTCCAGCACTTTGAGATTTATCAACACAAACTGTCAGCAAATCGCTAATAACGGCAATAACAGCACTTTCAATAGCGCTCAGCTCACCAACTTTCTAGCTCGCACTGTAGACGAAACTCCAAAGTCGTTCCAGTCGATCAACACCCACTCTCTGATCCAAGAGCGGTCCTTATATACTCTCCCCGACAGGCCGTGATGTCTCATGGAGTTTGTTCGTACATTCAAGCTTATTTTCTTTCCTAATAGAGATATCGAGGAAAGTATTGCATTTTCTGGAATCATCTATTTGTCACCAAGGTAGCCAAATTTGTCGCCAAAATGGTCACCAAGTCCGTCGCCAAGGTCAGGGGCCCAGGCCCGACCATCCTATACTTACCCCTGTAAAACTCTCTTCCCAAACATAAGACTATTGAGGCAAGAAAGCGACATTACATTTTTGCAGCAGTATTCTTCTTAACAATGTCAGAAGTCTTATAACAATTATCGGAGCCGCGGTGGCCTAGTGGTAGGCTCTCGGGCTGGGGGCGGAGGATTCCAGGCTCGAAACCCGCTTCCATAGAAGACACATCGTATATGTGGGCGCGTTGTACTTTAAATCAAATGTAGTGCGGAGATTCGGAGAGGGGGTGCTAGCTGAGGCGCCGTGCTCGTCCTCTGGCCGCAATTAAAAAATTACGAGGTCTGTCCCAAAATAGACCCTGTGTTGTTTCAAAACGGGACGTTAATATAGCTAAACCAAACTAATCTAAACAAAATTATCATTCTGATACCTCTCGCGAAAGTCTCACTCAAATACTCATGAAAAAGAATAAAATGAAAGAGGACTCCAAAGGAGCACAGCAAGGAATATGTCCTAGCTCATATTCACCATTCATGGAATCATTCAGATTGATCCTTTCGCAATAAGTTTATTTATAACTCAAAGCAGAACTGTATATCCCGAATATTTTTTTCACTTGTTATGAAAAGTCTTGAACAATTTCCGGACCAGTGATGCCAAACGGGATCACCAAAGTAATTTGCTTTTAATAACCAAAAGATATTTTGATTTCCACCTATCTGCTCCTAGATGGCAATATGATCATGGCACGAATGAAAAACGCCCAAAATATATCAGTATGTGCACTTATTAAACAAGTATTTAGTTATGAGTTAACTACATTATTAATTAATTTACTTTTTTTACCACCAAATTATAATTTGGATTGGGAGGAAGTTAAAAAAGTATCAGTTTTCTCATTACTGATTCTTAATTGTCGGAGAACTTTTATATTTTACAAGCTAAAATTGAAGCAAGGGAGCGAAGCAGTTTCAGAGTGGTGTTATCGATTTAAAATGTTTTAAAGCTTCCGGAAAAGGTCCTTTTTCTTAAAGACGAGCAAAATTTAATACTAAAAGGGAATTGAAACTTAAAATTGGAAACAAGCTTTTATAAAATCCAGGGAAAACTTTTATCAAAAAATCACTTGAATTCAGGATAAAAGGGAAAAAATTCGCCTTTCAATAAACGATTCTTCGAAAGATGAGCTAACAAAATTAGAAAACTCGCTTTTCAGAACAATTTACTGAAGGAATTTGCATTTTGAAAAATCCATATTTCTTATCTGCATGGATCATGCCAAAAATAATGCTGAAGACTCCAAAAATAATTATTTTTTTAAACATCTTGCTAACGAATAAATCCATTTTCATCTCCTCTGTTTACTTTGAAACTTTAAGATTTTTTATTTGTTTATTTTTCATCTTATTCGAGAAGAAATGCAATAAAGAAGTTAAAAAAGATTTAAAATGTAGGGCAACAACAGTAGTGACGACAACAACAACAAAAACAAAAAAAAATAGCACAAAATTTCGTAAGCATTATTCTTCATGCTCAATATGCAATCTAAAGAAGAGGAAGGAAAAAAAATCGCGTTAAACAGCATAAAGCTAAAAGCGTGCCCTTTTTAACTTAAGAAAGAAAAACGGAAGACTGGTGCCTTTTTTCGAATGAATAAAAAATTAAAATTGTATACTAATTGCCATGCTTTTATATATAAACTGCAATAAAAATATTAGATAATGTTTAGCAACGGATTCGGAAACCCTCCGCGCTTTTCCGCATGCGCCGGGCGGAGTTATTTTCATGAAAATAAGGGGGAAATGAAGAATGGAAGGGTGATGTTTACATTTTACTGAGCGTGATCTAACAAAGAACTCTGGAAATGCGTTCTTATGATACATTGCCTGACACCCCTTTCCGGTGTAAAATCGTCCAAAATTGTTAGTCTCGGAATCCGTTGCTGAACAGTGTCTTTCAAATTCTACCTTTCTTTGTTTATAAGGAACTAGATTTCAGAAGTCAATTTCATTGGAGCTTTATTATTATTACTAATATAATAGCCCAGATCCTCCGGTATCTGACGTCACCAGAAATAAAACTCGCGCCATAGCACTGCGAGACGTTAAACAGCATTATTTCATTGATAGAGAACCTAAATTTCAGTGATTTTAAATTTAAAAGAGTAATTGCCTTTCTAATTTCAAATTTAATAGCTCTAAAACAGTGAAATAAAATTTGCTATCGATTAATATAAAATTTATCTCGCTATGATCAATATTTCCAGAGAAATTTTAAATTATATTAATCCTATATTTCAAATTAATTTCCGTTTTTTAATAGAAAGTAATAAATTACGTCAGTGGTATATCATGCGCGTGATATAGTTTGGACGCCAAATTGTATCTGAATATTAATTGTGGCGATGTTTTTTTGCCAAGAATTAAATTAGCTACCAGCGACGTGAATCTACCATTCGTTCTCAACCGCCGCCAGTTCCCATTAATTCCAGCTTACACGATGACTATCAACAAATCGCAGGGGCAAACTTTCGATCATGTTGGAATTTACCTCGATGAGCCTGTCTTTTCACATGGACAGCTCTATGTTGCACTTTCAAGGTCTAGGATTCCCTATCACGTTAAAATTTACACAAAGACATCTGAAGTGCAAGGAAAATTATTAAACAACAAAAAATACTTCACACGGAATGTTGTTTACCAAGAGGTTTATTTTAATAAAGAAATATTTAAATAATATGTAAATATAAAAATATTTCCTGTCATAAAACATATGTTTATTTTATTTGTTTTCAATCAATGTTAAACATTTCTCTCGCATTTATATCTATTTAAACACGTCAAATTTGACGGGAAATCTCTTGAATGAAGAGGCAATTTGCACCCGTCTAACCACGACAGGTGATTTTCTAGTATATAATAATGACTTTATTATTATGACTGTTTCAAGTAGGTTAATAAGCGATCCTTTTTTATTAATACTTCACTGGAAAATCATATAAAAATCCACTTTTCTCACATATTTGAAATTTGTAGATTCATTCAATTAACCTTCCAGCGGGCGCGCGGGTGTGAGAAATACATTAGAGAAGAATTTCGTTTTATATCTCTTTACCAGAGGATATTTGGTTATTCTTCCAGCAACTTTCGACGAACTGTTAGCCATCGTCTGGAATTAGAGGCGTTAGGAATAGGAATAGGACTCTGCGGAGCTACGGATCTGCTATTTGTAGTTCAGAGATACATGCGACCGTTGCAATGAAATGACTATGAAACTGATTTCTTGCTATTTATATTTAAACTAGAAAATGACGGGTGCAAATTGCCTCTTCATTCCAGAGATTTCCCTTCAAATTTGACGTGTTTAAATAGATATATATGCGAGAGAAATGTTTAACATTGATTGAAAACAAATAAAATAAACATATGTTTTATGACAGGAAATATTTTTTTATTTACATATTATTTACATATTTCTTTATTGAAAAAACGTCTTGGTAAACAACATTCCATGTGAAGTATTTTTCGTTGTTTAAAAATTTTATCATAATTCAATAACCATGAAATTCTCAGCTTGTCAAACGTAAGTCAAAAGTTAAAATTTCAAAGGAATACTTTTTCGAAATTCTAATCAAAACAATGCACTTCTCTGCTTGTCAAACGTTGCCAAAAATATTAACAAATTATATCATCACGATTGCAATAAATAATGAGACGCATCGTGGCGTCTAAACTATATCACGCGTGTGATATATCACTGACGTTTTCTATATTCTATTAAAAATCGGAAATTAATTTGATATATATAATTAATATAATATAAAATTTCTCGGGAACTATTGATCATAACGCGATAAATTTTATATCCAACGACAGAAAATTTTATTTCAGTATTTTAGAGCTTTTAAATTTGAAATTAGAGCAACAATTACTTTTTTTTAAGTTTAAAATTACTGAAATTTAGGTTCTCTAACAATGAAATAATGCTGTTTAATGTCTCGCAGTGCTATGGCGCGAATTTTATTGTTGGTGACGTTACCAAGAGACAGATCTGGGCTATTATATTAGTAATTTCAATTGTTTTTGATTCCATATTGTTTTAACAGTTTCATATTAAAAATATAAATATTTAAGTTAGCGACTTCATTTATTTTATTCTCACACCATTCAGCTAATTCTTTGGTCATTTTATATTGTTTTGTGCTTTATTTTCACATTGTCTTCATTCCTTTTTAAATAAAAATGGTTTAAAATAATTGTACTTATAACCCATACCATGTTGCATCCTCTAATATTTTACAATGGCGTATCTAGAAAATACCCCGATCTTTCATGTTGGTATAGAGTGCGCGCTTGCTGGAAGGTTAAGTTCTTTGACATTCTGCGGCAGAATGGTTGTTCTGATTTGGTGGAGAGCTTTCTCGGCCTGTAGTAGGGGTAGGGAAGTGGGCGTGATCACTTTACGTGCGTGAGATCATGCCATTTTAAAACTTCGCTTTTATCACATTTCGTCTGCTCTGCGGGTTGGATCGTTACTGTGAACTGCTTGAAGACCTTCTCCACCAGCAGCAACGCAGGAAGTCAGAAAATCCACGTGACATGATTCGAAGGGCTATGGCGAACTTTCGGAAGAGTCTTCGCAACTGAATCGTCATTTACAGCCTCCAATTTTGTAATGTAATTTTCAATTCAGTTTGAATAACAATGGAAACTTGTGCATAGTTCAGAAATAAAAATGCTTTCCTGCATTGTCATTTATTTGGTCTTTATTAGAATTCGAAACCGGAGAAATCTTTTTGCCGCCTCCTGTAGATCATCGGTTGCCAACCTATGGGCCGTGACCTGCTTGTGGGCCTCGGGTAGCATATTAGTGGATCGCGGAACGCTAGACAAGAGTCAAAATCAGGGGAGCTGATGGGGTTCTTGACCATTTATCTGTGTAAAAGTGCTTTCGCATTTTTTTTTTCGAAACATAAGTACAGAAACAAACTGAATCTAGAAAATGATTTCCTGATGAAACTCTCAAATTTCAATACAGATATTGACTCTCTCGTGGTGGACAAACAATGTCAAAAATCTCATTGAGTTTTTTAAAATTTTGAATCTTGACCGCTTGTTTTTGAGTTTTCTTTCATTCCGACAGCTAAGTAAAAACAGTAAAGCTCTTTTGCTTTATAAATAGCATATTTTTTACCCTTTTACTTTAAGTTTTACTAATTACTGACATACACGTGCATATAATTAAATATGCATTATATGTGTTTGTATTTTTTTACTTGTATATTTAGTTGGTGGAACTCAAAATATTTTTTTACACAACAGGTGGTCCGCGCAACCATAAAGGTTGGGAATAGCTGCTATAGATTACCATCCATTTTGACGCAATAAAATTGCTACTCTACGTGATCAAAAGTATCCGGGAACTTTTGGATTTACATATCTTTTCCAATTTCTCCACAAGGGCTGAGGTAACTGCGCTTGAACTCGCATTTCATATTAAAAATTCGGTCACGAGGGCATTTAGGGGAACGACCAGAAATTGATGAAGACTAAAAGGATAACAGAAAGCTGATAGTGATCTGCAAATTTAATCAGTTGTTATGGTTAATATTCTCAATAATTGCATACAATTTCGTAAAATAGCACGCATATTCTGGAAGATATAAATGTTTTCTTATGAAATCCCAAATTTTCTAGCGTGTTTTTTTGCTCATAAATTGCAGATTTCTCAACCAAATTATACGACAATTGTAGAATACTTTACAATGTCTATAGCGACGAGCATATTAAGCATAACCACTTATGAAATTTGCAGATCAGTATCAGTTTCGTCTGAAAAGGAGTGAACTGAATTCCCTTTTCGTCTTCATCAATTTCTGGTCGGTCCCCTAAATGCCCTCTTGACTGAATCTTCACAGTAAAATGTGAGTTCAAGCCTATTCAACGCATGGTCGAAATCCAAGCCCAGATCCACGAACCTTTCTGGAGAAGTTCGAAAAAATGTGTGAATCCGAAAGTGCCCGGATACTTTTGATCATGCACAGTAAAGCACAGGTTATACGTTTCTCATTTATACGTCGTTTACATTTATACGTCTTTTCATCACAGTCCCTATTCATTCGTATTCATTGTAATGATAATGTGCTTCGTTTATACGACGTAAAGCTTCTCTTATACGTCGTTTCCGCCAATTCTAAAACGTGAAGAATCCCTCCTTTCCCGTATGTGAACTGTGATAATGATATCATCACTTCGAAACGATTCACAATCTATGAATTAATAGAAAGAAAATTGCCTGGCGCTAATTTAAGCGATGATTTCTTTGTTATTCAACTTTCCTTCAAAGACGCAATGGACTCCATTGAAAAACTTTGAACCTATTTCTTTTATCAAAGAATAGCGGAATAAACATTCAATGAAATAATTCGATTCATTATGTTGTACTTAATACTCATACAATCAACATGGTACACGGCGGTTTAAGATATTTTTAACTAAACGCAAACCTATAGATTATAATTAGATATAAGATATGTATAATTAGTAATCAAGATAT
Source organism: Araneus ventricosus (assembly GCA_013235015.1). NCBI lineage: Eukaryota > Metazoa > Arthropoda > Arachnida > Araneae > Araneidae > Araneus > Araneus ventricosus. Next base: position 2,664 of record BGPR01044071.1, on the reverse strand, counting down.
GCAATAAAGGTATGAGTTTTTTCACTTTTGTGATAAATGTTTAATTTCAAAATTTAATTATTGATTTCCGTACTATGTAGTGTTAAGATATCACTATCTTAAAAAACTTTAAAATCAATACTCTTAAAAAAATTTGAATTAGCAGCGTTAAATTTTTAATAATCAAAGCTATTTAATAAAATTTCGATAGTAAGTCTTATCATTTATACGTCGTTTTGCATCAATCCCTTCAAAGACGTATAAACGGTGCTGTGCTGTAGTGCATTTTGGGACGGACATCGTGATTTTATGTAGTGGTCCATGTTATGAAAAACCGTTGCTGCATCATACTATCAAAACGTCCACGCCTCAAGAGAGAAATGATGTTTATTCAATTCCTACTATTAGTTCACACTCTCCCTATATATATTTATATATCTTGTTCAAATTTTCAATCGTTAATAAAATGCTTTTTATTCATCCACTCAAGTTCAAATACATTTTTTAAAACTTGTAGTGGATCAGACTTGATGTTAATACAATTTTTTCATTTTTTTTTCTTTTTTTTTTTAAAATTTTTCTTTGTTGATCTAAGTAGGAATTGACTTTAAAATTTTTTTATATTATTTGTTTATTTATTTATTATTGAAAAGGACATAATCCTCGTGCGCCACAAATGTACAACACGAGGTTTACAGAAGTATGTATTGTAATATTTGTAAAGAATAAAAAAATATCTATTTGTAGAATTATTAAAATATTTAAAGAAAAGAAATCAATTAGATAAACAAATCGTTTGGCCAAAAAAGAAAATAATTTTAAAATATCGTTTTTTCATAAAAGGAATTCATTAAGAAATATCATTTGGTCGTAAAAGAAATTCATTAAAAAAATCGTTTGGTATCATTTCTTTTCTAAAGTTTATAAAAATAGAGTGGCAGCGATATTTCTGGCCGAGAGAACATTGCCTAGCAACGAAAAAGAAGAAAGGTTGTAAGATGGAATTCGAGGTGAAATAATGTATCTGAGTTACGTGAGTTGTAAAATGTCTGTAGTGTGGAAATAGTCAATAAACATCTATTTTTTTTATAAAGAAGGCTCAAGATTCTTCATGAAAACCTGCAAATACAGCGCAGTATACAAAACAATTCAATCTTTGAAAGACAATTCTTTTCACAAAAAAAATTTAAGTGAAAGTAAAGAAGAAAATTAAAAGAAGAAAAGACAAACAAATAATGCAAAATAATGAAATGAAGTAGATGAGACAAAGTAAATAATACGAAAGTAGTAATAATGATAAAATAATAATAATAATAACAACAAAATAGTACTGAACTCCATCAAGAAATAAAAGTCAAAATTTCAATAATCAAGCAATTAAAATTATACAGAAGTAAAAGGCTCAAAATACCCTCAGGGGAAAAAAGAAGGAATATATATATAAACTAGGGGGCTCTGCCCCCTGCTCGCTAAAGCTCGCCAACCCCCAGGAGGATTGCGCTGAATCCTCCGGGGCTTGCTACCCTGCTCGCTTCGCTCGCTACATGAAGACACTGGGTGTCCTAGCACAGTTATAAAATCTTTATATATATATATAACACCCCCTGCTTGCTCCGCCCACCGACACCAAAGAATCACGCGATTCTTTCGGGATCACTATGTGAAAACAGCTCGCTTCACACGCTTGCCGTAGTTATCCGTTTCTATTAGTATTAGGAGATTATAAGTACATTAATTAATAAAAGTAAATTTAAATCATTTGAAATTGCACGAACTTCTAAAATTAATTTTTCATCAGTTTCTACAATTAAAATCTTCTGGTAGCACAGATATATATGTAAATGTTAGAAAGAAATTTGAAAGGTAATATTTATAATCCAAAGATGATTAAAAATCAAAATTATTTTCATCAATCAGAAATTTAAAACTTCTTGGCATACACTTTTGAGTATTTATTCAAAAGTTTAATTCAACATCATAACTTCATTCCACTAAAATTTTAAGTTTAAAACTGATAAGATAGCCTTTTCCAAATCTTCAAAATAAATTTTTAAAAATTGCTTTTTCCACCAAAATTTCAAATATGCCCTCTATACAATGGAATGTAATTCAGAAAAGCTTTCCCACATGTATACGTGCTTATTCCAACAATTATTTAGTCAAGAAAAATATAGTTTTTTCTCAGTGCAGTCATTTGTGTTTTAAATCTCATAAAATTCTTGATCGTCGCTTGTCGTAGAAAGATGTAAACCATCTTGCAACCTTTTAGCTAAAAAAGGACAGTTTAAAGAAAATAGTGGCTTGAAACATGTTCATATTAACTATTCAAATTTAAAACCCCTTCTAATTATTTACTTTTAGCCTTTTATAATTGATAAGATAGCTTTTTTCTCAAAAATTTCCAAAATCCTTGCTTTTTTAAGCAAAATTTTAAATATGCACTCTTTTTTTATAAAATATTGCACAGAAAAGCTTCCCCACCTCTATAGATGCTTATTTCAGCAATTATTTAGAAAAGAAAGAAAAAGTGTTTTCCTCAATGTAGTCATTTGTGTTTTAAATCTCGGAAAATTCTTGATTGTCTCTTGTCGTAGAAAGATGTAAACCATCTTGTAACCTTTTAGCTAAAAAAGGACATTTTAAAGAAAATAGTGGCTTGAAACATGTTCATATTAACTATTCAAA
>BGPR01044070.1:0-10615 GCA_013235015.1 Araneus ventricosus | reverse complement strand
CATATAAAAGTTAATCGAAATTTTAAGGTTTTTTTCCTCTATAACTTCGGGACATATTATCGCAAAAAATTCATTTTTACACCGCTTTAAAATAGAAAAAAATTAGTGTTTCATTTATATTTCCGCTACTTTAATAAATTTGTAAAGATAATTTTTTAGCATATTTTACAACGATAGTATTCATTGTTTTAATTACTGCATTTATACACTCGCGCGTTGCGACGCTTTTAAAAACAAGTTTTGCGTGTACACGTTATCGTTGCTATATAAGTAAGAGTAAATTTTTAAAAATGATATAAAAACAGATGTATCCAGCCTAAAACATTTAATGTGCTATGATGTTTCAGACTAGAGGTCCCAATATCCTTTGATTTTTTTTTTTTAATATCATGCATTTCCGAGCTCCCAGCGATATACAGGGTAGTCATAAATTATTGGACCCATTTCAAAAACTAAAAAACAAAAACTAATAAAATTACACATGCGTTTTTTTCTTTAAACGAGAGACAAATAAGAAAGTTTTTTTCAGATAGGTGGCGTACCATTACGGCGTTCTAAATTTGCTGCAGAGAGAAATTTCCGTACGCAATGGCTACCGATCAGCAGAAGCCGGTGCGAGTTTTCTGGTTTCCTTTTTCAGTTTTTCTGGAATATCTCGAAAAATATTCAGTTTTCGACTTACATTTCATTTAACAAATTAAAGAGCGTAAAATTCTTACAAATACGTGGTTTTATTTTTCTTCCAGCTTTAATAGTTTCGTAGATAATGGCTCTCAAAAATGGAAGATGTCCAACAATTTACGACCTCCTAGACCGCCGTAACGGCGCCTATCTGAAAAAGAAGCTTTTTAAAAATGCCCTCTCATTTAAAAATATCGCAGTTGTAACAATATTAGGTTTTTTTGTATTATATCTTGAAATGGGTCCAATAGATTATGATCATCCTGTTCTTGAAATATCGAGTCCTAAGTTTCGAGTGTTTCTACGGACAGGGCAGTTGAATTCAATTCAAAACGCATTTCAGTCCTTTTCTTCTAATGTTTTCTAATGAAACAACGATCACTGAAAATGTTTGTTTTGGATTTCTTACCCGAATGTATAATTGCTTACAATTATCTCTAATTGTTTAAGATAAAATATAGATTCTTTTGTATATGAAGCGATGGGAAAAATCCATTGAAACGTAACATTTTTATCTCGTAAATCGGTCCAGATGGTGATTTTCTCATCATCCGAAGATGGCCTTGTTGTAGATTGCTTTCAACAACCTTGAACACTGATATATATAAGAAAATACAAAGCGTTATGACTGTAAATCTCAGATTTCTTTCTTTCAAGACTGAACTTTCGGAAAAACATTAGTAAGTTGCAATTTTTTTACTTCTTATGAATCCGGTTATGAAGAACAAAATAAGTACACTTTTAAGAAGAATATAATAGTTTGTAATTAATCCTTACATTACATTAGCCCTAGTCTATCATTGCATAAATTAGTGCTAATGTTGGGCCATTTTTTGCATTTTTAACCTTCAACAGCGTGATTTTTTGTGCTATCTAATTAGACAACCTTCCTCTGTTTTGGTGATGTGATGTCGTATTGATTCAACTACATGTTCATATAACACTTAAGATTACCGATCATTTTTGCATCGTGTTATAACGTCTATGAATGAGTTAATTTAGCTTCTCAGTTTATAAATAACATAATTCGATGCACGAGTGGGGCTCGGTCATAACAGTTAAAGGGTTAAATTCATTTGAGTATTTAAACAATTATTTAATAAAATAATTTAATTAAAATTCCAAGCTTGAAGTAGGAATTTTTTTAATACAGCAATCTTAATTTAACAATTACGGTTTCTTTGAATTGATGAATTTTAACTAAAAAAATTCAAATCAAGAGTAAGTTTTGAACTACTTTTCCAACAATATTTAACTGCAGTTGAAAGAAAATATGCAGTGGAGCGTTAAGTTACAATTTACTACAGTGCAATTTTTGACTTATAGTAGGAATTTTTTTAACGCAGAAATTTTAATTCCATAATTAAGGTTTTTTTCGCTAATGAATTTTAATTAAAAATTGAAACTCAAATTTAACTTTTATATATATATATGTAAGATCAGGCTTTATATAAGGAGAAAAGGCAGTCCATTGTTCAATTCAAGGAAAAGACGAATTTTGTTTAGATCTTCATTTTATTTATGTATCAGGTTTTATTTCTTCATAGCTAAAGGTATTTCATTTATTTGCAGCTCCATGACCAGAATTTAGAAGTTTTTACGCCCGCCCGGCGCGTTGTTGTTGAATGATTACATGCTGGCGTGAAAAAGGGCAGAAATGAATGCGCAGAACGCTTAAGTACTCAGAAGAGGGAATTTTCCCTTTTAGAACCTCGTGACTTGTAAAGAAAGTTGTAGTCCGTTAATTATGATGAAAGTAGAAGTATTTAAAATGAGGTGTCGTTAAGATTATTTAGGAAAGTTAAATTAAAATATCACATATATATGTAACGTTGTTCCGTTAAGTGAAGTGTAGAGGTAGTTGAAGAAGATTGCAGTCGTTAAATGTTTAAAACATTTTATTCCATTTCGAAGATAAGCAAAATCAAATAAGTTATAGAGTACTCAATATTATATTAAGATTAAACGTTTAAAATATTAGGAGAATATTAAATCCATGGCCAGGAGTGGAGAATTACGCCGAAAAACGGCGTGACTGCTCAATGCGTTACATGATTACGAAAAGAGGAAATTACGCAGACGCGGAGAGTTTTTATAATATCAAAAAGGGAAAAGTACCGAAGTTGAGGCTCTAGAAGCATTGCGAGTCTAGTTAGAGTAGAAGTGTTTTTTATCATAGGATTGAAGTAGAAATAATTAGTTCGTAATTAAAAAATAACTGTCGTTAAAAAGGATTTATTTTAAATATAGGAAAATTTCTAAGTCATTACATATATATATATATATATATATATATATATATATAATTTTTCCTATATTCCTCACACGCATTCATATATATTTACACAGTTGCTGTTGAAAAGTAATGAATCATGTAGGGTTAAGTTGCAATTTATTCCAGTAAGTAAATTAAAGTCATTGTGGATATGTTCTCCTCCTAAACCACGGCACTGATTTCAATCAAACTTTGCACACTTATTAATTAAGACAAGGGGAAGATTACTGTGCAAATGTTAACAAAATGCAATAACTTGGGATTAAATTATCCCTCCAAAATTATTTTTATGCCAACTTAAAGTTCATTTTTTTATTTATTTTATGTCTGTGAATTGTTAATTACCTGCAGACGATTTTGAAATAACTCAAATTATAGCTACTCCGTTGCTAGGCAACGGTTAGACTTTGAACTAATTTATCTTTATTTCTGATATGTTTGCTTATTTTTATAAATATATTTTATAGCAGAAGAGAGAGATCATCGTCAGCTTTTAAAAGCCCCAAATCTTATTAAAATTTCAGTTAATTGGAAATGAAGCAAGATTTTGGCATTTTCCGTGATATTTTTCGAAAATACGTATTATGCCGCAAAAACAATTTTTACACATATTAAAAGTTTTAAAAAATTAGCTTTTCAGTGACACAAGCTTCATTTCTGTTCAATTCGTTGCCCTCATTTTAATAATTTTTCAAAAATTAAATTGTGTATAAAATTTACAATTGGTAACCCTTTTTTTATTGGTGAAGAACAAGAATACATAAGAAGAACTGTTGCTGGAATACATTAGAAGAATTCTGCATGAAGACTAATTTTATTTTTTTTATTCATATTTATTTTAACGCTTTTTCTAAATGAAAAATTTACTACGTAATTAATTGTTCTAAAACATCCGTTAAAATCTTTCTTATACTGCAAGATTTATGAACAAAATTTGAAGTACCTATGCAACAAATATTAATAACTTATGGAGAAAATTAGCTATCGGCGGTTTTTAAAAAACTTCTGGTTCAATTGATATTCTCATTTTAATTAAAAAAACGTTTCATACGATAAACGAATTTTGGGTACTGTAATTTTCTATACAAAAGTAGTTTTTAACATCAAAAATATTAGACATGAAAGCATTTTAATCCCGAGAAACGCCTGGCAAATCAGCTAGTGTTAAATAAATGGGCATTCGAACTATGTTCCGGATAGATGGTTAACATGCATGAAATTATGTTAAATTTATGGTAAGATGGTAATTTATGGTAATTTATTGCTATCCATTGCACTTCCTCTAGCTTTAGCTTGGCTAGTATTTAAGATGGCTTGCTTTTAAGAAAGGGACTCCGTGATCTGGTGCAAGGACCGGAGGATTCCAGGTTCGAAACTTGATTGTATGAAAGATACAGCGTGTATGTAATTTATAATCACCGAATTTATAATCATCTTTTAACTTGATAATGTTAATCTGTAAATTCTGTCATACTTATCTATTTATAAATATACTAGGAAATCATCCGTCATGGTTTAACGGGTGCAAATTGCCTCTTCATTCGAGAGATTTCCCTTCAAATTTGACGTGTTTAAATGTGATATTTTAATTTTTTAACTTCGTTAATTCTTAAATCACTTTTAACAACACCTCAATTTAATTACTTCTACTTTTATCGTAAAAAGCGTACTACAACTTTCTTTTCGAGTCGCATGCCTTTTCCGGGAAAATTCCCTTTTCTGGGTACTTAAGCGTTCTGCGCATTCGTTTCTCCCCTTTTTTCACGCCAGTATGTAAGCTTGCAACAACAACGTGCCGCTCAGGCGTAACCTTCTAAATACTGGTCATAGAGCTACGTAAAAATTGAATCCTTTACCTATGAAGAAATAACGTAATAGCCTCAATGCCTGAATGAAAGAAGATTAATTCAAATATTGTCTGTTCCATGACCAAAATGGATTACATTTCACCTCAGTAAAGCCTGATCTTATATATATATATATATATATATATATGCGAGAGAAATGTTTAACATTGATTGAAAACAAATAAAAGAAACATATGATTTATGACAGGGAATATTTTTTTATTTACATATTATTTAAATATTTCTTTATTCAAAAAACCTCTTGGTAAACAACATTCCGTGTGAAGTATTTTTCGTTGTTTAATAATTTTCCTTGTACTTCAGATGTCTTTGTGTACATTTTCACGTCGCCACGATTGCATTCAGATACAATTTGGCGTCCAAACTATATCACGCGCATGATATACCATTGACGTAATTTACTACTTTCTATTAAAAAACGGAAATTAATTTGAAATATAGGATTAATATAATTTAAAATTTCTCGAGAACTATTGATCATAGCGAGATAAATTTTATATCAATCGATAGCAAATTTTATTTCCCCCTTTTAGAGCTATTAAATTTGAAATTAGAACGACAATTACTGTTTTAAATTTAAAATGACTGAAATTTAGGTTCTCTACCAATGAAATAATGCTGTTGAACGTCTCGCAGTGCTATGGCGCGAGTTTTATTGTTGGTGACGTCCGGAGGATCTGGGCTATTATATTAGTAATAAGTACGATATGTATAAGTGTGATTTATGTGTAAATTATATCAAAAGTGTTTAAATTGTTGAATAGAACAGACTGTTGCACCTAGAGCTATCACATTTGGCACGTAAGTTACTTTTTGGGTGCTTACTAAGAAAAAGTTGATCAAAATTTTAAATGGAAATTAAATCCAATAAAAGTTTTTCCTTAATAATTTCGGAGCATATTATCACACAAAAAATCATTAAATCGACTTTAAAATATTTTTAACGAAAATTAACGGGTTTTTTTAAGGAAGAGTTCTCAGCCTTTAAAATTTGAGACCCAAATGCCCATTATAAGTTTAATTATTCAACCGTCTGTACTGATTTTTGCTTAACATCTTATTCTTTCCACATTATTCGCTCCACCTAAGAAATTTAATTTATATTAAGATATCTTTGTTTCACTTGCATAATTTCAGTAAACTTTAAATGTATATAGTTTCTGTTTATAATACTAAGATACGTGAAATTAAAAATTTTATTCTAAAAATTACAAATGGAATTTGAAATACAGACATTAAAAAGCATCACAAAAATTTTAATGAATGAGCATGACTTCTTCCTGTATTTTTTTATTGTTATAATGTTTACAAGAAAGTTTAATTCTTATCTTTACAACAGCGTTTTTTCTTAGAATGCTAACTAATTCATCAAGATATTGTTAAGAATGAACATTTATTGCCTTTATTAATAAATATTTATTATTCCAGAAAATGAAAGCCGTGTTCTTTGTTTTCCTAGCAGCGTTGGTGCTGGCTTTTGTTCAAGCAGGTAAATTTTTATTAAGTGTTGATAGTTCCAATTTTTCTTTGATCTTTAATTTTTAAGAATAATTTAAACCTTGAAAACGAACTGAATTTTTTCAAAACTGTCAATTTTTCAGCGACATTAATTAATGCAAATTTATTAATTGAAATTAGTATTAGCAATTTAGAAAATTAAATTACAAACGGGAAGAGAGTATATTTATATCTAGTTTTTTATATATCCCTCTAAGCTCTCAGGTATTAAGATTTGGTTGTTTTAAGGCCTGAAAAATTAACTTTAAACTAAATAAACCGAACTTTTTGATATTTAACCAATTCTCTGAAATTCTAAAAATATTTTATCCATGGAGTTTCAAAAAAAAATGTACGTATAAAAACTAATTTACTTTTGAACTGAACATAAATAAATTAAAAAAATGAAAAGTAGAATTTTTCTGTTTAAAATATTTTCAACTTTTTAGTCTAGTTTATAAATATTATAGACTCTTGAAAGTAATTTTTCTGAAATGCAGTAAAAGGTGGTGCCACGAGTAAGGAATCTTAATTTTAATTAAATTAATCGATTAACTGAAAATTAAGTTTTGAGCCCAAGCTAGCAAGGATTGATGTAATTACCTCAAAAATGCATCTTTAGGCCTTTTTTTACTGGTTTTTAAAAAACATTTTACTAACCACTCTTCTAAAAACATTCCTTTATAAATTAAAAAAAATATATCGTTATATTTTTAATTTTCACCGTTAACTTACCGTAACACCGTTTATCGACAACTTATAAATCTCAAAAGTTATAGGCGAAGGCTTGTAATTTGATATTTCGTAAATATCCACTAAACAATATGTCAGCCCAAGACATAAGTACGATACGGCCTTTGTGTCTTGGCCTGCTTTTTTCATCTCCAAGCTATCTCTCTTTTTTTTGTCATATATACTTTCATTTTGATAGTTTAGGTTTTAGTTTTTAATTGACAGTTGACTTTTTTTGTCCTGTTTTGGGATTTTGGGTGAAAGCAGTATTTTCTCAGCTTTAATTTTGCTAACATTGTCTGCAGAAAACGCTAAAATATTTTCGTGCGGTTCGTATGAATTTCGCTTCCTGATGAGCTTTCATGTGTTTTTTACCACCACACAGTGTAGGGTTTGTGTTTCATTTAGTATATCCCCCCCTCTTTGTTTACACTTATATTTTCTCCCCTTTGGCACTTTTGGCATTTTCTTTCAGTTTGATATTTTTCATTGTTTTTGTTATATATTTTTTGATAATCATTTATTTACTGTTTATTGGCATTCTATCTTTGTTCATTATCCACCACATTTATTTTCTTTCTCTTATAGCGTTTCTAGGGAAACGAACATTTTTTTAGCACGTGTTGAAGATATAGGGTTTTGTACAGAAAATATCGGTTTTTTAAAATTCATTTAGGGTTTCTCTGCTTATTGCAGTGACTTCCCATCCTCGTACTTGAGATACCTCTCACATCGGGTAGGAAAAAGTTAATCGAGCATCATACTCTGATTTCTTTCAGAAGGCGCTAAAGGGGTATGTTGGGATTCAGCGGATTAACCCTCTGAGTGTTTCAGCTATTTTGATCTAATAACATTAAAACCTTAAAAAAATAGCTTTTAAAGTAAATAATTGGATATTTATCGCGGTTAATCATGTCTCTGAAATCTTAAAAATATTCTACGTTTTGAGATATTACAAAACTTTCTACCAACCAGTGAATGACCATTTCTTTGCAGATTGGTGCCCGAGCCCTCCGCCCATAAGGTGTTTCCGAAGACAGAACAAGTGCTGCCAGGACTCCGACTGCGGAATAGGAAACCTGTGCTGCAACGAACCCTGCGGCAACATTTGTCGCAAGACGGTTGACTACCCGACCAGAGGAAGAAAAGGAGAGATTTGTTGAGGCATTGCTCTGTTTTAGTGCACGTTTTGGTTTACAATACAGCTAAACAATGCATTTGATTTGCTGTGTACATAAATAAAATTTTAATTTACTTTATAAATAAACAATATTTTTATTGTAAAAATGATGATAATTTTGGTGCCTGTCGACTACCCTTTCAGGGGCAGAAAAAGGCCTTCGTTGAAAGATTCTTTTTGTTTTAGTGCACAGAGAAAAAAAATACGTTTGGTTAACTGAATAGCTAAACGATGTCTTTGACTTTGCAGGCGAGATAAACGATGTTTTTATTCTTATCGTAAGGATGGATGTGGGAATTCCACTGGAATCAAACAGAGCGCCTTTACCTTTAAGGCTCCTTTAAGGGTTCGGAATTAAGTCGAGGGGAATTAGTTGCATTAATTTAACACAAATTATTACATCAAAGAACGAGGAGACTTCAGTTAAATTCAACACTTTTATTTGAGAACTAAAGGGAGAGTTTTACGGGGAAATTATATACAAAAGAAAGATAATGAAAGGAATTTAATGTTGTACATGAAGGCATGGTAACGCTAACTAGATCAACACCGGGATAGACGTTAATGGGGTTAAAAGTAGTTAACTGAGTTGGAGAAATTCAGAAGATAAATGGGATACAGTTACCATTGCTTAGTTATTTGCGCGGAGAAACCTACAAGACGCAGAAGAGGGAGTGAGTGAGAGAGCTGCCAGTCTGCAACGTTCATGGCGTGCTCCTCGGTTTTGTGAAGAAAAAGAGGGCGCTGATCATGACGTATCATGACCCGGACTCGGTGGCGAATCCAGGATTTGGGGCGCGGGGGGGGGGGACTGAGGTCATAAAAATTTTGTATCGTCGTGTCGAATCTCAAACCTCATGTAAACCAAAATACTTTAACTTTACAGGCTTTACTCACCTGACAATAACAATAATAAAAAATTCCTTTTCGGCAAGCTTGAAGGCAAAGGTAGATTCCTTTACGTTAATGTTACAAAAGTCATGAAATATTACTTATTGATCAATACAGACATAGCCAATGACTTTATTGTTTCTACACATTGCAGTATCTATGCTGTGATTCTGTGTGTTTTCATGTCATTTGATTTTTTGCTATATCAAGGTTTTATCATTCCATTTTTCATTCCAAAAAGTTATGATAGATTTATCGGTCAGTACATTGGTCAATTTTTTTATATTTCAACACATAATCATTCAACAGGTAGGAGTCATAAAGAAATAAACATCTCAGTAATGCAAATATCTCCTAGATAACATTAAGCCAGCCTATCTGAAACAGTAACAAGAAATTGACTCTTGGCACGAATGAAGAAAGACTTTAGATTAAAAAATTAATTTATTTAATCTAGGCTACAATATAATTATGCGAACATTACTTTGTCATATGGTAAAATCACATGACATGGAAACACTTAAATACTACTAAAATGGGCTCATTTAGAGAACTCCCTGGTTACAGAGATAATAGTCACTAAATTCTAAACACATAAGAGAATAAAAATTATTAAACATTGTGAGTGGCAAATTAAATACATGTATTTAAAGCATAGGATATGAATGCAGCCAATTTGAACAGAAAAATTTAAATCTCCATCGACGGTTAAAACCAAATACTCAGGCTGAAAATCCCAAACAATTTTAAAGTTAAGGAGATATTTTTCAATAGTGAAAAGGATAAAGGAAACTCTTATTTAAATAACTATCGTTTTTGGCTACTTTATATTGATTTCATTACACAAATCATTGTCCCGCCATGTTTAGTTAAATATCAAATTAAAGTATTCTGTCAAAAAACCTATTATCAAATTAACTATCAAAATTATTTGATTAATTAAAATTAACTATTTACTTAATTAAAGTTAAAAATTAATTGTTACAAAACTTCACTAAAACCTTTTTCATGGCTCATACTATATGCCAGCAGTCTTTATCTTATAATTATCTAATAATTATATTAATTTAAATAAAAGTCACTGTGGCTATGTATGTATGTTCCACATCTCCTCCTCCTAAACCACTGGACTGATTTCAATCAAAATATTTATACAATAGTAATTTTTACATTGAAAATATTAAACATGAAAACATTTTAATCCGGAGCAAAGCCAGGTATATCAATTAACAGTTATAGTTAACAAATTTTAACAAAGGTATTAACTATAAATTAATTAGTCATAAATTAATTATATATTATATCGTATAAAAAGTGAAAGTGAATGCGGTTGATAGGAACTCATTACTTCTAAGTAATTCTTGCTGTCAAAAAACTTTCAATATAAAAGTAGTTTGTTATGATAAAGTGATAATTCCCCTAATTGAAATTTTCTTTTTATCTTCAATCTTAACGAAGCTATGGGGAAATGATAAATTGGGGGGGGGGGTT
>BGPR01044069.1:210-12734 GCA_013235015.1 Araneus ventricosus | reverse complement strand
GCTGAATCCTGCATTATAAAAAACACATTTTAAAATTATTACATGCATAAGGGCCAATTACATTTTTAAAAAATGATTTAATGATAAATAGATTTTCTGAAAATATAAACTGCAATAGGTACGCAATGATTCTACAATTATTAAATACATATGTACAATTACATTTTTAAATGATTTAATGAATTAATTTTCTGGAAAAAATCCGCAATATATTACGTGATAATCCTATAATTATTATCACAATGTAATAGAAAAAGAGAGAATCGGATCTAAGACAACTTTCTTTTTTCTCCTTTGAGTGCGAAACGTTTTGGCGCACACGAAGTAAAAAAATCTGGTTGCACTTTAATCAAGTAAAACCCAAGACGCTAGAAACACGAGCTTGGCTTACGTCATTCATCGGTGCAGCTACAGCGTGTATTCTCTGTAAGCTTCGTGTGTTATTACAACCCTACGTAACGGGGAGGTTACCACCTTCCAAACTTTTATCTCCCAAAATATAGCTAAAATTTTAATATCATTTTGTTAGTTTAAAATAGGTATAGATTGCAATTTTTTGCATAATATTGCCATACCGGAAACCCACACAACTGTGCTAAATTTCAAAGCTGTAGCTCAATTGAAGTGGTAGTAAGAAATCGATCTAAAAGATTTGAGGACATGTCAACAATTTGAGTATAATAAAAAGAGTAATGATCTATTAATTATCTCTAATTTGTTCCCTAATTTGTTACAATAGATTACACCCAATTACCGTCGTATTGCAGAAAGACTCTTTCTCAAGATTAAAATAATAAAAATTAAGTTGACATCTAGTACTAGTGAAGGTTGACGGTTTCCTTTATCCATTTTTCTAACGAACTGAATCTAATCAAAAAAACTAAATTATAATGGATAAAGAATATCAAAACTTGTCGTGCTGCTGTTAGAAAATTAAATAAAATCACATATTGTAACCTTTCCAGTAGAATCCCCATATCAAATATAGTATTTATGTTTATGGAGTCAATACGACCTTGTTGGTTAGATTTATTAACATATTTCATGTATTTAAAATATTAACCTTATAAAATAATTTAATTATTTATAATTTCTCTATGCATCTCAAATTTTTTACCACCAGCAGCGCAATAAACAGCAAAGTGCGATAAATTATTTGTATAGTAACGATTCGGGAAACAGCAGGTGATAAAAGCCGCGTGTTATTTTCATCAAAATAGGGGAAAGAAGAAATCGAAGGGTGATGTTTACATTTTTGTTGAGGATTCAACAAAGAACCCGGGAAATGCCCATTCATTGCCGGTTTAATTCCTTATGGTGTAAAATCGTCCGTATGGTTATCGTGAATCCGTTGCTGAACAATATTTTGTTAAATGAAATTTATTCAAGACCCCGCTTTTTTCCAATGGTTCTACTAGCACTTTTGACGATTTTATCGGAAAAGGGGCAGACAGGCAGTGAGTAGGATGAGCTTTTCCGAGTTCTTTCTTAGGTCATGACCTTTCTAACCAATTAGTCTTATTTTTAGTTATATAAAATCAATAAATAAAAAATAAAATTTTCTATATAGTGCTAAATAAATGTAAACCTCTTCCCCTCCATTTTAACTTCACCTGTGTAATCAACTGCCTGGAGTGCATGCGCGGAAGTGCGAGGCTTCCGTTTCTGAAATGATCATACGCTCATTTGAAAGTAAGTGATTGCATTTTTCCTACATTCTACAATTTTTGCTGCTACCTTTGACTAAATTTGAACTGTTTGACATTTGAAAAGGTGAGATTTTGTAACTGATTTTTTAGTCCCTTCTTGACGTTCTAGAATTTTAAAATTTGTTACACTTCAGCGTTATCGAAGATGGTATACGTTATTTTCACCTTTATTTTCATAGCTTAATTATCTGTTAATCGTTAATCGACACTTGTAATAATTGACAAAAAAAACATTTTAAGATTTCAAAATATTTTTTTATAAAAATCGATCATAAGCTAAAGACCAACAAGTAGATTAATTAGATAAATAAACAAGTTAATAATTAAAATGAAAATATACACCTTTATAATACTTATAAAAGTATTTAACGACATGCCCCAGTCTTCATCAATAGCAAAAATAAAGCGCATTGTCTGCAATTGTGGTTTTAAAACTTTTTTTCTCTTTCTCGTGTACGTGATATTCAAAGAGAAGCCACCTACAGGCAAAACGAAACGAGAAAATATGAGAAATAAACTTTCGCACGCTATTTTCACGTGACCCGTGTTAGGAGACGGATTTCGTATCCCGTGGAAATAGCGGGAACCGTACGCGGAGGTTTAATTATAAAAGCTACTTTTTAAAGTAAACATTTTGTGTTTTACTGAATGTAGTAAATATTGAAATTAAATCGGAAATTAAAAGATCAAAAAACAAATTAATTAGAAAATTAATTTAATGAGTTTATGCAGAATTGTTAGCATAGTATTAATTTAATGTATCCGAACGTCTGAGCATTCTTTTTTTTTAAAATTGTGAAATAGAAACACCAAACATGTTTTTAGACTCCGGACCTAATAGAGATTAATATTAGAGAGATTTTGAGTATTACAAATCTACAAAAAAAATCTTAAATTTCTGCTGCTTTTATGCGAAATCTCAAAAACTTCAAACATGCTACAGGTCAAACTTTGTAATAATTCAAATAAACTAACACTAAAATAAACTACATTAAATATGGACTAGTGCTTGTACTAGAATCTTAATATTCTTTGGATAAATAAAAATTTTAGAGCTAATCGAACAATCATTATAAGATTTTCAGCAAATTTTCTATGTCATTTTCTAAATAAAAGACCAAAATTTAAAAAATATTGTCATAAATATACATTATTCTAGTATTCACTAGAGAAACATTTGAAGAAAAGTGTTCACAAATTTCAACAATCGAATGATAATATCTATGTTTGAAGTTTGAAAATATGCATAAAATCTAATTTTGAGAAAAATCAAATTTAGTTTTTTTCCACGCGCTCACTCAATTCATTCAAACTTTAAAAAATTTCCGTAACATACTTATCATATTAACTTGAAAAAATGCAGTTTAAAAGAATTTTTTATTGGTAGTTTCTCAGTCCCATTAAACACAACTTTCGGTTAATAAACGCTTCATCTCCTGGTTTTCTTTGTCATAAAACAATTAATATCCTACCTTCTAATTAACGTACCGACAAAGTAGAGTGTTTTAGAAAAGGTAAATGGAATGAACAATCGAAAACATCAAAAATTAAAAAATTGGAATTTTGGTCGAAAATCGACTTTTCAACGTGTTCGGATACATTGAAATAACTATGATGATAATGTCACATTAACAAAGCATTCCAGACTGTTATTAAAACCCATTATTTCTCAAAAATAGCAATGATAAAAGTTTAAAACGCTAAGCATTAATAAAACTCTAGAAAATAAAGACTAATGGCTAAGGATAATTGCAGCATAGTGCTGCTAGAAAATAACACATGTTTTAAAGAGAAGTTTTTATCACTAACAATAAAAAACAACTAAGTTATCGCCGGATTGCTTAATGAAATTTTGAATACTTGGAAAAAAAGACGTGGGTAATTTATTACTTCAAAATTGCTACAGCAAAGAAATCTATTTTAGCGTTGAAAAAATTAGAATTAACTTCATTAACTTCTTTCTTAAAAGTCAATTTCTGAAATTCAATTAGCCGAAAGAGAAGTTGTTGCATTTTCCCTTTTAAAATTGGCTTAACGAATTTCAACTCGATTCTTTTTTTCGCCTTCCGTTTTATTTCTTTTCGTTCCAAGAGGATGGCAAGAAATTTAAAAGGAATACTAATTCTTGTTTTCATTGGAAGTAGTAGATTAAGTTTTTCCATTTTCTTTCACTTTTTATTAAAAATTATCTCTTTAATTTTAAAGTTTCAAATTAGACTATATGCGTCGTATTTTAATTAAAGTTGATGAATGGTAAAAATTCAGAGCCGTATATTTTTTCGTTGCTGTTATGAAACTTTTCAAGCAATGCACTAATAATGAAGGCATACTAATCAATATAATTATACCAACTATAACTAAATTACAATAATTACACCATTTTATACTTTGAAAGAAAGAAATTCAAAGAAATTTGAAAGAAAAAAAGGAATTTTGAATATAGAATGAAGCCGCCAGGATCGTGGTTAAGGTTATTTCATTCGCTTTATAGAAACCTCTGGTCCAGAACTGACGTGTACCAAATGCACACAAAAAATAATAATAGTTTAGTATGATCACTACATCGTTTAATATTATTATCACTTGAAGTAGAGAATTGACCGATCTAATCCCAAGACTGACAACTATAAATTCAAATTGCAATAATTACACCATTTTATACTTTGAAAGAAAGAAATTCAAAGAAATTTGAAAGAAAAAAAGGAATTTTGAATATAGAATGGAAGCCGCTTATTACTAGATCGTGGTTAATGTTACCATTCGTTTTATATCAAAAAAACCTATCCTTAGACGTATATCTAAATGCACACAAAATAATAGTTTAGGATGATCACTTTAATGTTGTTATCAATTTTGGAAGTAGAGAATTGATCCTGATCTAATTCCAAGATCACTGACAACTACAACTAAATTCAGCAATAATTACACCAATTTATATACTTGAAAGAAATTCAAAGAAATTTGAAAGAAAAAAAGGAATTTTGAATATAGGGAATGGAAGCCGCTTATTGTAATCGTGGTTAATGTTACCATTCGCTTTATATTATCAAAACCCTCTGGTCCCGAACTGACGTATTCAAATGCACACAAAAATAATAGTTTAGTATGATCACTACATCGTTTAATGTTATCAATTTTGAAGTAGAGAATTGACCGATCTAATTCCAAGAATGACAACTATAACTAAATTGCAATACTTACACCATTTTATACTTTGAAAGAAAGAAATTCAAAGAAATTTGAAAGAAAAAAAGGGAATTTGAAATATAGAATGGACGCCGCTTATTGTGATCGTGGTTAATGTCTTGACGAGGGCATTCCGTATTAGCTGCTACACCGGGACAGACTTGTACCTACAAGCTGCTTTATGCTATCTTACAATAAACTGGATAATTCCGATGGGGAAGGATGCGTTGAAGAAACCCTCCAACGGTTTTCAACGCCAAAATGAAGCACGCACCTGATATTTTGAAACGCAGCATACAGCAACGTTCAACAAATTTTAAAATACATTAAAAGTACGAACAATATAAGTGGGCAATTATTCCTTAAGGAATAATAGTCGACAAGCAACCATTAATGAGTTTTTAATTGTTGTTCACTGAGTTTTCATCCCCTAATCACATCTTGAAGGAATTTTGAACATATCTTAAAATTTAATTTTTTGACGGAAAAAATGTAACTTATATAGAATCAAATTCTTCTCTTCCTTTCTAAAAATAATAATTTTTCGCAGTTATGAAATGGTGAAATAATTTTAATATATTATTTTGAGTAAAAGCTATTTCACAAAACATTATTGATGAAAATTTCATGCCATACATTACTTTCTAAGAACTTTCATTGTATTTTAGTAAATTAACGGGTGCAGTTATTAGTAGTAATAGTGCAAAAGCACTGAAGCTGGTAAAAGTTTTGAAGGCAAATTAAGAATATTTTTATAGTAAAACTGAAAACTTACAGTTGTCTACTATTTTAATTGCGTCTATTGTATATGCATAATTGTACCATCATAAATCCGTTGCTTAAACGAAGCTACTTACTCAATTATTGAAATAATTAATATTTTTTTTAAAAAAAGTTATACAATTATGTTTTCAACTTCTGAATTTTTTACGAAAACTCTAACTAAATGTATAATCTGTAATTGTCAGACCACTGAGTCTAATTATAGCTGAACTAGAGGATGTGTGATACAGTTTAAACAAACAGTGCATTAAAGAGAGCATGTTATGTCAGTCCGTTGAAAAAAGTCCTGTCGTCTGATACCTTATCCATCGCTTTTGGCTTTGTATTGATTGAGAGAAATGGATGTTTCCATCAATATGGGATAATTAATTCAATTAATGCTTTAAAAGAACGAAGTAAAGTTAATTGACGTAATTTGGGAAATTAATTATATAAAATTACGCTGATTCAGGCAATTATGTGTCTTCCGAACTAAAGTTTTGAGTTACTTCCATGGAAAAGTATAGATGATCTACAAAATTTTGTGTTTTGTCATTTTTTTTTATTCCTAAACCCATTAAATTTTGTAAGACTTAAAGTTTACAAAATAGCTAGTAAAGCAATATTGAATGAGATGCACATTTGCACATATGAGTAGAATTATGTACTTAATTCCAAAATTATTTTTTAAAGAAAATCAAGAACTTTATACAGAGTTTATTCGAGTCTAGCTTGGGTAAAATCTGAATTCAAGGGTCAAATGTCCGTCCGTTGGTATGGAGCGAATGTTTAAAAAGGAATTCAGGTGTCGTCTTCGTCTACTGACCACAGTTCAAAATTGAGAAGCCATTCTAAAAATAGCCCAAGTGTTGATTCAAAACAAAACGTTAAAATGACTAAATCTAAACTGAAGCAACGTTGGTGGCGAGGGTAGTTTTATTTTCCAATTTTTTTTCTTGAAAACAATACTGATAGAATAAGTTATTTTTAGCCCATTGCACCCCGAAAATTAAAGAGATACATAATTATTCAATGAATTCAGGGGCTCATTTTATTGCTTCGAACCCTAAAAATATAACTGTGTTGGCTGATTTTTTTTCAAAAAAATTAATTTATGACTTGTTACAACTGTGAAGATATTTATTAAATTTCAAAATGAAGACATATCAAAATGATGCACCGTCTTGAACAATACCTGAGAGTAGCCATCCGGTTAAATTTGTTTTATCTATTGTTACAATACTATAAAGTCGTTTCTCTGAGATGCTAATCTTGGCGATAAATTTGGTGACCTTGGCGACAAATTTGGCGACTTGGCTACAAAATTGGCGACAAGGGGAATTTTCTAGAAGGACCTCGAACTTTCAACCTATTTCTACTGGTTTCATGAACTTTCTAGAGATTACGTCACATCCTACATAATAAAGTCACTTCCTGTTGAAAAGTATAAAGGCAAGCTCTCAAGCCAAGAAGAGTCAGTTGGAATTTGATCAGCAAGCAAGCTGGTGTGCTAACAAGAAACCTTTGAGCGCTGTTTTGAGATTTATTGGTAGTCTCTGCTGTGAATTTTTACTAGTGCTGTGTTAATACTTGTGCTACGTTTATTTGCTTGGAATATTTGTAAAATAAAGAGCTTTATTTTTTAATCCTGCTTATTGGATTGCATTCACGTACACCCACAAGACAATTTCGTTACAGTATTTTATTCTTAGACAAATTTTAAAGGTGTAGAATTGAAAGCTGGTTTGTTTATCATAAAAGAATTTAGCTAGTCGACGAAGGCGATTGGATCGGCAAATGAACGCAAAAATCATATAAATTGCTGCAACTATATAGACTAAAGTAAGTCTTACAAAATTTAATGGGTTTGGGAATAAAAAAAATCTAAAAACACAAAGTGTTATCAGCTATACTAGAAATGAACTAATTATTCCTTATTGCAAAAATTGCTTGTCGAAAACAAATACCATTAATGTTAGTAGAAACAAAAAGAAATTTGTTAAACATCTATAATCCAAAAGAAAATTGTATAGAGAATGATTAAATGATGATGTCGCTGTGATAGCAGAATTAATTTAATTTAGTTTCAGCTGTATTAACGTAACGTTCTGAAGCAAAATAGGGACTAGTTTGGAATTAACTCGTAATTTTGAACCACGGTCAGATGACAAGAATAATACCTGTATCTATGAAAATATTAAAATGGTATATTCTCATTCAGAACATGCAGCTCTATAAAATTTCAAAACTCTAGCACATGAGGAAGTGAATGAAAAATCTATTGCAAAACTCCATCTTTACAAACTTACAAACATGACAGAAGTAAAGTCAAATAAAAGTGGAAAATTGCAAATAATTCCTCGCTAGTATATTTCATTTAATAAATCTTACATAAAAACTGCCGATAATTGGCTAATAGTTCATAAAATGCAAACTTCGTAAATTATTTTCAGGAGTTTTCTTTGTAAAAAAAATATTCAGGAATTTTATGAAAAAAATCCCAATTCGTCAGATGAACTTTGAAACTTTTCTTTTCCTTTTTGAAATTTTATACACTTTTTGGAATTTGCTTCATTATCGACTTTTCATCAGACTGTTAATAAATAAACTCATCAAACACTATTTCTGACAAACGAAGTTTATTCCCTTCATTTTTTCTGAAGGTAATGACCAAAAAAATAGCAAGAAAATGGTCGAAAACTGAAGACGGTGATTACGCCGAAAACTGATGGGAAACAAAATCTTGACACCGGAATCTGTTGCCCTCGGTAGAAGCCGAGAGATAACGAACGATTAATGAAGCTTCGGACAGTCTCAAAGAAGCAAAAAAATTGGTAGATTGGTTGTAAAAAACGGCAGCGTAAATGAAACTCAAAAAGCCTAAAAAATTGCTGTTTTTTATTATCTACAGACAATGAATCTAATCTCTCTTAAATAGACAGAGGGGAAAAAATGGCGGAAAGAATAAATAAATTATCGGAAGAATTAATAAGTATTTAAAAAAATAATATCTTTTATTAAATTAGTTTCTTTTTGCTGGAATTAATCTATCAAACGAAAATTATCTCGTCTATGGATAAATTAAAGTTTTTATTTATTGCTTAAAAATTAATTCAGTTTTGACTTTCAATATAGAACAGCAACTACATGAAAATTATCGTCTGATGAAAAAAAAACATTATATTGTGCTTGCTTGAAAGTAAAGACAGCTGTCTAAAGATAAGTATCTGTTTTGACTTTACTTAAATTCTATTTTCTAAAATATTTAGTTATGTTTGTTTTAAACTATTCTTCGCCTTTAATCAACTGTAAATTATTTTTATGCATGTTATAAATTGCTGGTTATGTGCGTTTAAGAACAAATGATGATTAGATATTAAAGACAAGGCTTAGTATCATAATGAAAGTTCACGATTTCTCGAACTGTCGCGAAACTTCCAAGTTTTTAATGTGCAAGAATCTGAGGTGAAAAGTCCATAGCTGAAAGTCTTTGCTCAGTTCAACTGAAAACTGAAAAACAGTATTTAAGCTCTTTCTCAAATAGCGGTAAAATTTTGAAAGATAATACCGTCATTGTTCCAAACTATTCATTTAAAATGGAATATCATTTATGAAGCATTTATGCAAATTTTTCTGACTTTCAAATTAATGTATTCTACCATTTTTTAATTTCAGTTGCTTTTACTGTAAATTTTCTCTTCTAGGAAATAATTATAGAATAGAAGAAATTTATTTATTTTTATTTATGAGTATTTAAGAATAATAATTATATTCGATCTAATAATCTAAAAGTTCTAAAGACACTGCTATTATAATAATTAGAGTTAATATTTCAGTTTATTTGAAAAACTTTAAGATTATGTTCTAAAAATTTATTATTTCATACCAGAATCCTTAATTCAAAGTAACCATATTTGCATCAGCCTTCCTTTAATTTTAATAATTTGTTACAGCACAAAAGAATAAAAAACGAACTCCAGTAATTAGTGCGTTAATATTTCATTAATTACCCACTCTTGCCAGAAATTGATGGATCTGCGAAATTAAGCTTCGTATCTTTGACGAAATTAATATTTTAGTTTATTGTATAAGATACATTGTTTCTGTGGGCTTAAAGTTTCTCGCAAAATGTTCAACTTTGTATATAGAACGTTTAAAACACAAAAGGAATTCATAAGATAATTATGAAACTTAACAATATTTGGATAGGATGAAAATTATTGAAGCTCTCAAAACGTTTTTAAAAATGTAAAAACTTTCGTATTATTTATGTCGATAACTCTCTGTATTTTAAAGAATTTTCATTGTATTTTTCCCATATCTTGAATTTTCTTTAACAGGTGACCAAAATAGAACGTACGAGCTGTTACGGAAAGTACGAAACACAAAAACAAGCCAAAATCACATAGAAAGGCGTGGTCGGAAACGCCATCCCGCTCAGCTATACGGCGCGGTTCGCCGATAGTGTAGTTGGATTTAAGCACAATTTGATTTTTTACATAAAACTTACCTGTAAAAACAACAGTTGTTCCTTAATACATTGAAAATAAGATAAACCAGTTTCCTTTTAAAATATATGTTTCAGAAAGTTTGCAAAAATACTGAATTTTCAATTCGAATTCTTCATTTTATTCAGACTAAAACCGATAATGCTTAAAAAATTCTCATTGATGGAAAAAAATTTCAACTTATATTTTGAATAATCATTATTTATAGTTCGCAAATAACAGAAAGTTTTAGAAGAAAACAACAAAATAAATTATAGCGGATTTAAAACAGCAATAAGGGAATTTGAAAAGTAGATCCATTTTTCAAAATTAACAACTGGTGATATTCAATAAAATACCGGAACACATAGAAAATGCTGTATACATTTCTATAACCCAATACTAGTAGCATTATATATTTAAAAGATCAATTTTTAAAAAACTGTGTTTTTGCGAATATCGAAAGGAAATTCCCAAAATATTCAAAGACTAATCTAAAATTTCCAGACTATTTTCTTTTTACTGATAACAAAATCTCATATAAATCATACATCACGAACTAAAACAGAATAAAATCCTTTAAAATTGAAATTTTCGCATTCTTCAGGCACGAGTGAAAACTTTGGTAGCATACCATTTACAATTTCGGTTGAAGAAATTGATTATTTCCAACATGGAAATTCTTTATCTCTTTTCATCATAAAGTAAAGCGAAATTCTGGAAAATGATGGAATTTATGATAGAAGATTATGAATCAAACAATCATAAAAGGAAGAAAAATTTATCAATAAATGTTTAGGGCATTTGATAATTTGATAGTACTAGAATTATTTTATCTTTCAAAGATTATCGTCTGCATGTAAAAATTAAAGTTTATTCATCTCAATTCCAAACGAATGTGATGAACAAAACAAAATTAAAGATGCAATTTTTCACCCTTACAAGAATTAATTTTTTATACAAAACTCATCTAAAATTTGCAGTATCCCTATTGGAATATTACAGCGAAAATGAGGCAAATAATTTACTTTTATTCCCTTTCTACATAAAGTAATATGAAATTCTAGGAAATGAAGGAATTTATGATAGAAGATTGTGGACCAAGTAAAAAAACATATCAATAAGACTTTTACTGCATTTGATTAATTTTATGTTGCTAGAATTATTTTATCTTTCAAAGAATTATCGCCTGCATGTTAAAATTAAAGTTGATTCATTTCAATTCAAAGCGATTGTGATGAAAGAAAAATTAATGAAGAAAATCATTTTTCTTTATTTCTTTTCTTCATGAAGTGATGTGAAATTCTAGGAAGTGACAGAATTTATGGTAGAAGATTATGAAGCAAGAAATCACAAAAAGAAGAAAAATTTATTAATAAATGTTTAGGGCATTTAATAATTTGATATTATAGAATTATTTTATCTTTCAACGAATTATCGTCTGCATGTAAAAATTAAAGCTGATTCATCTCAATTCGAAACGAATGTGGTGAAAAAAAATTTAAAGATGCAATTTTTCACCCTTACAAGAATTAATTTTTTATGCAAAACTTATCTAAAATTTGCAGTTTCCTTATTGGAATATTACAGCGAAATTGAGGCGAATAATTTACTTTTATTCCCTTTCTACATGAAGTAATATGAAATTCTAGGAAATGAAGGAATTTATGATAGAAGATTGTGGACCAAGCAATTGCAAAAAGAAAAAAAACATATCAATAAGTCTTTTACTGCATTTGATTAATTTTATGTTGCTAGAATTATTTCATCTTTCAAAGAATTATCGTCTGCATGTTAAAATTAAAGATTCATTTCAATTCAAAACGAATGTTATGAAAGAAAAATTGATGAGGAAAATAATTTTTCTTTATTTCTTTTCTTCATGAAGTGATGCGAAATTCTAGGAAGTGACAGAATTTATGGTAGAAAATTATAGACCAAGTAATCATAAAAAGAAAAAGACATGTTAATAAATGCTTTAGACTTTTGACTAATTTAATTTTACTAGAATTATTTTATCTTTCAAAGGACTATCATCTGCTTGTCTGCTTGCTAAAACCTTAATTTTTGACGTTGTAAAGAAATAATCAGAATTTTTCAACTCTTTTAGAAATTAAATGAAATACAAATAGACATCAAATTTAATCATACATCAACAGCAGTGCTTTCAATATTCGAACACATTTACTTTTTTGTTAGTTTTAAGAAAAGCTTTCAATGCAAAATCAATTAATATCTTAAATTATGCTCCATTTACCGACTTTTAATTTTCATTTTGACATTAATCCATTCGAGAAAACAGCGAATTAATTTTTATTTCATTTCAATTATGATTGAGATTCTTGCTTAACATTCGGCCGCTTTAATTTTTATCTCAAAG
>BGPR01044068.1:0-12734 GCA_013235015.1 Araneus ventricosus | reverse complement strand
GCAGATGGGGGGAAAAAACTGTTCGATTTTTAACCCTTTCTAAGGCGGTGGGAAGTATACTTCCCACCAAATGCATCAGTTTTTAAATGCATTTTTTGAGGTCGGCGTAAGTTCTAGCCAAATGCTTCGATGAAACATAAACCCGGATGTTCCAATTTCTTACCTCAAACCATAACGAAGTGTCTTGACTTGGTAATTAATTAGTAAAGTTAATTAACAGAAAATAATGTCATCCAATAAGCCAATGAATTTCTTTTCTTAAATTAATCTCCATACCAAAGTTATTTTATTATACCACTACTAGAAAAAAATGGCCTTATAAAGGGTTAACTTACTTAACTAACTTAATTTTGAGGCCAACTTTGCCTTGCTTATGAGGGCTACTTTAGAACGGACCCTTTATTTTTTTAACCGAAGTTAAAGGTCGAGGACGTCACCTGAAACAGCACCTCTGTCTTCAAACTTCCAAGCCATTCCAACAGCCCTTTGGTTGAAGAGTGATTGTTTGGCTGTGTGCGAGATTTAATTTTTTTTGCTTTAGGAAAGAAAATGTACTGATATTTGGGAAGAAACGATAACAACATTTTAACAGAAATGCTGACCTCTTCCTTTACAGAACTTGCGTCTCCTACATCTATTTTCACCGAAACGTATACAGTGGTCTCTCTATAATCCGCCACTTCGCTAATCCGGCCACTCCAACAGTCCGGTGTTTTCAGAAGGGCGAGTGAGAGGCGCTAAAGGAACCGTGTAAAGGTCACCGTGTGTCAGAGACATATTTGATAGCATAAGCACAGATTTTGCAGTTCAAATGCGTTTATTGAATGGACTTCCATTCATACGGCGTTTTCGTTCATCCAGTCTTATATCCTGTATATAGAAAAATGGCTGGTGCGAATATACATGACAAACTTGTTTCGAGGCTATAAATTCAATTGTAATACTTATCCCTTTGGGACACATTCATCTGGAACCACGCAATCAAATTCATTTTCTAGTAAAAGTTGTTTTTTTCTACCAGAGGTTTTGGTTACAGAGGAATGCCATGATTGTATATGCGAGGTGAAACCTTTGTACTGAATTTAAACTAAACGACTAATAATTTTAGGGAAAGAGAATCGAAAATTCGTCGGAAAGCTGGAGTCCTTCTTCACTAAGAATATTATATAAAGCTTTAAAATTGTTTTTGATATTTTTTTAGCGAGTAGATATCTCAGAAAAGGCATCCAAGATTTGTGAATCAGTTTCATTTATTCAGGATTTCCAAATCAGTTGAATTTTCGCGATTTAATTTTTAAAAGGGAATTCTAAATTTAATAAACCGCAAGTCGATTCCAAAAACGTTGTAACTGCTTTCTTGCAATCAGAAGAGACCTCTTGTCAGCAAACTTTTTAAAGAAAGTCACTCCGCTTTAGAGACTCGCATGCAAGTTGAAAGAAAACTTAATTGGAGAATTCTACGATCCGATAAGCGATTCGTGATTCAGGTTAACCACCAGAATCCGATTTTCCTAAAAAAATAATAATTAGCACAGTTTCATTCGGCCATTTTAATGTAAACAGAGCATCCATCGTTGAATTTTTTCGTGCAGTTGATTTCACGAGATTCACACAGACACGCGATTTTAAATCCAGATTGTGAGTATCAGCCGCAAAAGATCGATTTATTCGTTCATTTTATCATCGCTGAATTTTTCATACAACGGATGTTTTCACAAATTTTCATGTATCGGCTGAAAGAATATCGCATTAAAAATCTTTTTTTCATGGAATAGAATAATAATGGACATAGCATTTCTTTACATTATATATATATATATGTGTGTGATGAAACTGATGACATTGATAGTATTATGTGTGTGTGTGTGTGTGTGTGTGTGTAATAATCTCACTTAATTTTATTCCAAATTCTAATATTATATACTTTAAAATCTTAATGTATTCCAAAATCACTTTTCTAAAATGCCAGTTTCGTTCTTTTCCCGCGCTGGAGGTATATTAAATCTCTCATTTTGGCATATTTATTACTAAAAGAATATTTAATCGCTTTCACGTGCCGGCAGAAAGTCATGACGGCGTCTCTTTTGCACCAGACTTTTTCCCTGAAACGCCTACGTAACTTATTAAAAACCCCAATATTCCCTTCACTTTGATGACGTGTCCATATGTTATTCCCTTATCCGAGAGAACACAGGGATTTTGCTGTGCACTTTCGCTTGTAACCTAAACAGAGATGGCCGTATATCCACCACTCTCCTATCGATAATAAAAAGAAATTAGTTAATTACTCGGTCTATGTTTTATTTTCAACGACTACAACCACGGATACATTATATATATATATTAGAATGCAATGCATGTTAAGTAATACGGAGAGATTTTTTCCCTATAAATATACCTAGTATAGGTTATGACATTTCAACTCGTTTCCCAGCAAACTAAAACGTGCTACTCACTATTCATAAGAACAAATGATTAAACGAGGATTTTATTTCATTTTTGTGCACGCTTTTAACTCGGCTTGCTTCTTGTTTGTAAAGATGGAATTTCGGAACGGATTTTTCATTAACTCTCTTACACTCTAGAGTTCTCAATGACAATATAATATTTTAATATTTTCGGAATTAGTTTAATTATCAGTTATTCGATTAATTTAAATTAAATTTTGATATCATATCAGAGTCTACATAGAGTAGCGAAAATGAGGAAAAACTGATACAAGGCATATGATAATAATGAACTATTAAGTATATTAAAGATTAAAAGTTAAAATTAATAATAAATACATAATATTTAAATAGTTTTCAACAATTTATTTTGATATATTTTTAAACAAGTAAAACATCAGAGATAAAAATGTCCGTAAAATGTTTTCATGAAAATTGTCATCTCAAGTTTTGGGAGGTTCTATAAACTTTGCAGTAAATCAAATACGACATTTTATAGGTAAAATCTATAATATTATAATTTATTTTTAGTTTTGCTTAATTCTATCATTGTTAATTTTAATTTATAAATTGAGCATTAAACAATTTTATAAATTTTTCTTTTTGCTCGCGAATGACATTTATTATCACCACTTTTTACTATTTCAGAAGTAATTGCACAATTTCAAATCTGAAGAAAAATAATTAATTCAAAAAAATTTATACTTCCAAAAAGTTAAGTACAGAAAAATGAAGGGAAAAAATTAAATCCGATTATGCGGTTGGCTGCGTCACAACTTTCAAAACAAATAAACATGGCTCCGAAAAACTCTCAGTTGTTGTACAAATTGCCAGTTCACATTCTTGTAGAATGAAGAATTTTAGTTTTCGCGCATTCAATTAATTTTGAATATTTAAAAAGTTAGTGATTTTTTTATATATTCATTTAATATTGCACTGAATTTACGCATAAATACGAAATAGCCTGATTTTGTGGCATTT
The DNA here is from genome assembly GCA_013235015.1 of Araneus ventricosus. Classification (NCBI taxonomy): domain Eukaryota; kingdom Metazoa; phylum Arthropoda; class Arachnida; order Araneae; family Araneidae; genus Araneus; species Araneus ventricosus. The sequence continues at coordinate 9,306 of BGPR01044068.1, read as the reverse complement.
AACGAAATTTTACGTATGTTTATAATATTGTAGACTTTCGACTATCCATCCTAGTTAAAAGAGTAGTTGTCCGTCAAAAAATGAGGATAGTTTTGTAAACCATGAGGATAGTTTTGCGTCATTGTTTCATTTATTTGAAAAAATATATGTATTCATACTATTCATCAGTGTACATGATTTTATGCTTCCAGAAATTAAGTGAAGCATTTATCTTAAAACGTATATAATTTTTTTATTCATAGATTACCGCTTTTCTGTCATGAATTTTTAAAACGTACAGTACAGGTCTTGACAAATATTTTTAAAACGTACAGTACTAAGAAGTCAGAAAATAGGAATAAGAGAGGGTTTTGATGTGAAAAGAGTCATTTTAATTTTATAGTTGGGGTAGTTGGTTGCATTTTTTTTATCGTCTTCGCATGCACACGGACGAAGAGACCGACAGACTTCCAGTCAACGGATTTCGCCCGAAATTTCATACACATCTATAATATTGGTGTAAAGAGCTCACACAAAATTTCATTTTTCTGAAGCATTCCGTTTTCGAGTTATCTTGCTAACAGACGGTCAGAGACGAAATTCCAAAAATGGTTTTCATCGCAAATCAAACCTGTGTGTTCATCAAATCTCGAGATCGAATTTTTCATTGGTTACGATACCTTTCCTTTCGACATTTCGTACGCGAAACGTAAAAGTATGCAGGACCCCCGAGAACCGAACCGTGCTCCGGGGCAAAGGGATGGACCCCCCTAGTGACACGCAGAACCCCCCTCATTGCGAATTATGACTGCAATAATCGCTTTTTATCAATATAACTTCAATAATCATTAATGAATGGCTTCTAATCACCACTTGTCCTGTCACCCACGTAGTGTTGCGAAAATCTGTCTTCTGTAATTTCGATTAATATTATGAGAATGTGTGAGCTTTATATTCAGAGAAATGAAATGTAAAAATGTAGTTCAACCGACGCCGGTCCCATTTTTCACAGATAAAATTAAATCATTTTTAAAATAAGAAAAACGTGTTTTTCTTATACCAGGCCAGCGGGGCCCCCTCTCTCTGCGGGCCTGAAATGAAGGGAGTGGTAACAGAGAAATCGGTTCTCCCAAACACTTCATCCTAGAAACTTTCTGGTAATCGAGGACAGTGAATATTCGCCATTTGAAAAGCTTGATGTAGAATTTTTAAGATGAAAACGGTAGAATTCATTTAAAAAAATAATTCCGAAAATTTTGAGTTAAAAAAAACCCGAAAATAAAGGTAAGGCGAAATAAAAAATTTCTAAGGTCAAAAGCTTTGAAAAATGGCAAAATGTGGCCTTAGAAAGGTCAATATGACCACTCTGGACGCCACTGCTTGTAAATAAGAACTCATCCATTAAGTCCACGTCAATAGAATACTAAGTGAATCATAAATTTTCTAAGAATCAGTCAAGACGCAGTATCGATGATATTAAATTCGTGACGTTATTCCCGCAATCTAACAGTTCTCTCTACAGGTATGTATCACGGTATTCAAAACAGGATCGGGTGAAATAAACACGGTTTGCTGAGTATTTTCCACGAAAAGAGTTACGTTTGTTGAGTGTTGCTGTCTGAGGTTTGTGAAATCCGCAGATATTCAGAAAGATCGTGCAATTTTTTTATTCCTTATTTTTACTGCACGTCATTTTTAAAAAGGTTCAGCAAACATCGGTGAGTTTGCTTTTAGTTCACCACACATATTACAACACTTTCTCACAGATAAATTCACAAATAAAAATCACAAATTAGATTATTGCACTCGAAAAATTCGAGACCGTTCCTTCGACTTTCTCATATATTCCTACATAAATAGGTCACTTGCACGATGTAAGCCTTTATGTTCACCAATACTGATATAACTAAAGTGACTATTTGTTTCTCCCCTCAAAACGGGGCATCTACTAATTTTTAGGTAATAGTTTTCAAGAAAACTCATATTTCTTCAGTTTGTATTTGTTACTGAAAGGAACAGAAATGAGCGCGAGAAAATAAATATTTATGCTATCTTGTATTTTTCCGAGGAAGAAATCTTTGGTTCAGTATATTTGGTGTTGATTTCAAATCTCATATTCCTTCAGTTTGTATTTGTTAATGAAAAGAACAGAAATGAGCGCGAGAAAATAAATATTTATGCTATCTTGTAATTATCCGAGGAAGAAATTTTTGCTTCAGATATTTGGTGTTGATTTCAAATGACAATGACTTCTTGGCAAGATTTCTTACAATTTGTTTTAATAATTGCGCTATGCAACTCTGTTTCTTTCGCTCGCACACAACTTATACGTAAGAGATCAGATCTTTTCTACGGGTGTATTAGTACCCGACAGACATAGAACACCTATATATTTAAAACATGTGGTAGAAACCTTCACCGCGTCCGCCAGCCTCAACCACTCGTCCGATTTCGACAATTTTGTTTTTTTCATACAAAGGTTATGACGTCTAGGTATGTCAAAAAGTTCGTCTGCCCCCCCACCACCCTACATTTTCGAACGAAATCGAATAAACACTTCTCCACTGTACATTGTCTATAGGGAAAAACTTTTCAAAAATCCCCCAGCCCTAATTATCCGACCGATTTGGACCATTTTTGTTTTATATGAATGCTTATGACGTCTAGATTTGCATTGAAGGGTCGCTTGCCCACCACCACCCCCATTTTTGAAAGAAATCGTGAAAACATTTCTCCACATACATTCTCCATATGTTTTTTCGATTTCGTTCGAAAATGGCGGTAGTGGGGGAAAAACGACCCTTTATAGCAAATATAGACGTCATAAGCATTCATATAAAAAAAAAGGATCGAAATCGGTCGAGTAGTTGAGGCTGGCGGACTGTCTGAAGGTTTTATTATAATATTTTAAATATACAGATCCCAACAGTTCCATCACAATGGCGTGTCAAAAATATTGTAAAATACCTATAATAGTAGGTGATGGAAACTGTTTAACTAGGGCTATATCATTCTGTATTAATGGATCTGAAGACTTTCATGCCGAAATTCGTGAAAAGTTATGGAAAACATTACAACCAGATGAGGTTTATTGAAAGATTTTGTAATTTTAAAGGAATGTGTTGTCTACAAAGAATATCAAATCTACTATGGCTTTATGGTCTGTTCCACTCATCTCCATGCAGTATTTAAAACTGAAAAAAGTAGTGGCTGAGAGCCTGGAAGATGGCAAGGGCAGTGCTGAACAAAGTGGGTGCTGGCCGCGAACCTCCCCGGAGGGCGGTGAGAGTGGCTAGTATTCAATATTATATAATTATAATTGTTCAAAAGCATGATCGCATGATCCAAATTATTGGCGTGAAAGTATTCGAACGATTCCACGCTGCAACTTTCGGTTGTAACATTCCCGGTGTTTCATTCTGTCCCTTCTTGTGGTGCAATGTAGTAAGAGGAGGCTTCTGACCGATTAGCATATGTGTGAAAGGTATAGCGCATGTCCTGTCACCCCCCTTTTTTTGAAACTGTTACCTTGGTTGCTTTCTGTCTGGAAACGGGACATTTCGGCGTCCCGAACCTGTGCTTGGGGATAAACGAGAGATTCATAACGGGGCGTATGGTCATACAGTGGCCGCGACTGCGTGGCAAAAAATGTAGAGACACCTAAAAAGTGCCGTAGAGGGGTAGACAACAAAATTTAAAAATTTAGTTGCAAAGTTAGCTAGCTTTATTTTTTTGTTGTAATTCCTAGTTTTAAACAGCTAAAACGAAATAAAAATTTAATTATTCCAACAAAAAGTGGGAGCGATCGCCCCTAGAGTCGCCGCCACTGTGGTCACATTAAATGTAACTACACCTAGCTAAATAATAAATGATGATTTGTAGTTGTTTACGAGAAAAAATTATACGAGTTATTGTTTACACGAACAAATAATGAAATGAAGAAGCTCTCTGTAAACTGAATTAAAAGTACAGCAAAGTTGAAACAAAAATAAAAATCTCAAATGGAGTCAAAGCACGTGACGTCATAGTCACGTGACAAGCGTAACTGCGCACATTATCTAACATCCAACTGTATGCTGACTTTCGTTGTGTTGCGACGATATGTTTTTTTACTTCATGCAAGACGCGCAATGGATTCCAAAATAAAATGGGAGCATAGTAATCGAATTGTAATTTAAATTATGTATTTAATTTGTAAGCATACATGAGTATTCAGGATATTCAACTTTTATAAAATTCAATATTGTTGTTTGAAGATTCGAGCTTAAAAAATATCAGTTTGTGCAAGAACCCTCATCATTTAGCTTCTTTTGGAGTGTACCGAAATTCACCATGTTGCAATGCCGATATCTTTCTGAATACTAACGGTATTGAACTGGAATTTTTATATAAGTTGCCCTATATATCTGGCTCTTAAGTCATGAAAGTAAAATTACGCTACTCTTCGCATATGCGCAGTAAAAAATTATTTACTACAAATACTCATATTTCCTTTAGTAATCACAGTATTTACTTCAAATTTTAATACAATGCTTCTCTAGAAAATTTTCACGTATTCTGTAAGTGTCATACAATTCGGTTTAAAACTCTACAAGTTATAAGCAATAAAAAAACGCGGAAAAATTTGGGATTTTATAAAGAAACATTTATATCTTCCCCAATATTTGTTCTCTGTTAACGAAAATGCATGTAAATATTATGCACATCAAACATAACCATTTATGAAAGCTTCATGTCGTTAGCAGCTTTCTTGGGAACGGAGTGAGCCGAAATTTTTTTCTCTTCATCACTTTCTGGACGGTCTTAAATACTCTCGTGATCGAATCTTCACTGCAAAATGTGAGTTCAAGCTTAATCTTTACATGTTTGAAATTCTAAGAAAATCCATCCAGATTTTCGGGAGATATTCGAAAAAAATAGGGAAGTTTTGAAGTGTCCACATTATATTGGCAACACACTGTATAAGAGCCATATAGGGTTGATTGATTGATTGATTTGATTTGAGTCCCAGTTTTGAGCTACACCAGGGCTAGTTAGTGATAGACTTAATAATTTTCAATAGTGGTCAGATGAAAAGGATTACTCCCCCCTTCCCAAACTTTCACACCACACCAGTGAAAAAACGTTCAACCCCGACGTATTTAACGCGCACCAGGCCCACATACAAGGAGAATCTTTAGCGAAATCTGGTCTCGAACCCTTCGATCCGAAACCGAGCCCTGAAGGTTTTCTGCGCAAGCATCTGGCAACGCATTCATGGATACATGCAGCAATTAATTATGCTTTAAGGACATTCTTATGGTCAAAATAGAATGCGATTATTTCACTTTTATAAAGTCAGATACAAAGGGCAGAGCGGCAAAAAAAAAACTTTACCCAGGATGTTATATACCCATGCCACGCTACTAGGTGTTTTAGTCACTCCAGACGTTGAATCTCCTCCTTGACTAGTCAATGCAGGTAGTTAACACCAGTCCAGCAACACGCGTTCATTTAAAACAAGCTTGTTTCATCATTTTTAATTAAAAATTAGTTTAGCAAGCAGTTACGAATTTTAATAGAATTACACGCATAATAACAGTTGTAACTCGTAAAATATTAAGAAAGATTTTAAGCGCAATTATTAAAATGAATTTAGTATGAATGTATTTCAAATATTACAATATTACATTAACAAATTGCTTTCCAAACTGTATAGATTTTTGGATATATATTTGACTTATTGAAGTTTTAATACCTATTATTTTTTTAAAATCTAATATAAAAAAAATCAACTGAGTTAAATAATAGAAATACTCTTTTCAAACAAAATTGGATCTTCAGTTTTTCTGGTACAGGGTGAGGCAAATAATTTTTTTTCTTATTATAAATTAACGAAAAGTTTAAATTATATTCACAAGTAGCTTTAAAAGGTTTGAGGATGCTATATAGAACATATAATTAATTTCTTTTATTTTTTTATCAAACAAAAATATATATTCAACCAGTGTATTAAAGTTAGTGATCATATCTAATGTTTTTTAAAGCTTCGTTGCACCTTATGTTTATAGTTTAACACATACAGTGGCTCCCAAAAGTGTTCGTACACTTACGATTTTCAATGAAATAGGGCTCTATACATTAATTAAAATTAATATTTCAGAATAGGTATTTAATAATAAGATCTATAATCTATTCTTAACAAAACTACATGAAATATTTTAAAAACATAGTAAAACTTTATTTTTAGGAAATAAATAATCAAAAAGTAACAAAAATTTTATCTCACAAAAGTCTTCGTACACTTTAAAAAAATCTCCACATATTAGTAAATATTCTAATTTTTCGTTAAATTAATATTTAGGAGGATATCCTTTAGCATCCACAACAGCTTTTAAACGTTTGGGAATAGATTTCACTAGTTTTTTTTTTTTTTTTTTTTTTGTAATTTCTGCATCAATGTTCATCCATTCTTCCATCATTACTCTTTTTAGTTCGTTTTTTGTTTTAATGTCGTATTTTCCTACTCTAACCTCCAGTTCTCTCTAAATATGTTCCATTGGGTTTAAATCTGGCGATTGAGGTGGTGTTTTCAAATTTTGTGGACAATTATAAAGACACTAGAGTCGAACGTTGAGAGCCGTGTGCTTAGGATCGTTATCTTGATAAAAAACAAAGTTGTTTCTAATACCCAAATTTCGGGCTGATAATTTTAAATTATCTTTTAAAATATTTAAATAAAGAGCATGATTCATTATGCCATCATTAAATACCAAATTACCTAGTCCTGATGCTGACAAGAAACCCCACACAAGGACACCTCCACCGCCACTGCGAATAAGACATCATTCCAATACGTTTCGTGTTTATTTAACATAGATTTTGTGAAGGAGAGCCTAAGATTTCTGTTTTTCGCACTAACAAAAATTTTCTACGGGCAGACCGCCTATTTAATCCAGCTGCTCTAAGAACTCATCGAACAGTTTCAGGTGAAATTGAAGTAGAAAATTTTTCATTAAATTCTGCAGAAACTTTTAAAGCACTCAAACGTGGATTTTCACAAATTTTCTAATTATAAATATCTCATCACGTTTTGTTAACTTTGCCGGTCGACCTTTTCTTACTTTGCTTTCGATCCAGTTTTCTTCTTTAAAGCGTTTTAGCACATACTGCACTGTAGAATGGGATAAATTAACTAATTTAGCGATATTCCGAACTGATTTACCACTGCTATGATGAAAAATAATCAATTTTCGAATGCTGATTGTTGTTTCTTTATGACTACGAGCCATTTTTAAATAATAAATAGAATATTACGATGTAAGCAAGCAAAAATTAAAGCCAAACGATTTTTTTAAATGCCACCACAATGCAAAAATAAAAATAAAGCGACAGACGATAATTTAAATTATGAATTTATCCGAAAATATTTCAGTGTACGAAGACTTTTGTGAGATAAAGTTTTTGTTACTTTTTGATTATTTATTTCTTAAAAATAAAGTTTTACTATATTTTTAAAATATTTCATGTACATTTGTTAAGAATAGATTATAGATCTTATTATCAAATACCTATTCTGAAATATTAATTTTGATTAATGGATAGAGCCCTATTTCATTGAAAATCGTAAGTGTACGAACACTTTGGGAGCCACTGTATTTTATTTTTACCTTATTTTGTGGCATTCAAGATACTTCATTAAATTTTGCAATAAAAAAAAATCCCTTTTCGGCAAGCTTGAAGGCAAAGGTAGATTCCTTTACGTTAATGTTACAAAAGTCATGAAATATTACATATTGATCAATACAGACGTAGCCAATGACTTTATTGTTTCTACACATTGCAATATTTACGCTGTGACTCTGTGTTCATGTCATTTAATTTTTTGCTATATCAAGGTTTTATCATTCCATTTTTCATTCCAAAAAGTTATGATAGATTTATCGGTCAGTACATTGGTCAATTTTTTTATATCTCAACACATAATCATTCAACAGGTAGGAGTCATAAAGAAATAAACATCTCAGCAGTGCAAATATCTCCTAGATAACATTAAGCCAGCCTATCTGAAACAGTAACAAGAAATTGACTCTTGGCACGAATGAAGAAAGACTTTAGATTTAAAAATTAATTTATTTAATCTAGGCTACAATATAATTGTGCGAACATTACTTTGTCATATGGTAAAATCACATGACATGGAAACACTTAAATACTACTAAAATGGGCTTATTTAGAGAACACCCCGGTTACAGAGATAATAGTCACTAAATTCTTCACATATAAGAGAATAAAATTATTAAACATTGTGTGGCAAATTTAATACGTATTTTTAAAGCATAGGGGGGATATGAATGCAGCCAATTTGAACAGTAAATTTAAATCTCCATCGACGGTTAAAACCAAATACTCAGGCAGAAAATCCCAAACAATTTTAAAGTTAAGGAGATATTTTTCAATAGTGAAAAGGATAAAGGAAACTCTTATTTAAATATCTATCGTTTTTGGCTACTTTATATTGATTTCATTAAACAAATCCTGCTCCCGCCATGTTTAGTTAAATATCAAATTAAAGTATTCTGTCAAAAAACCTATTATCAAATTAACTATTAAAATTATTTGATTAATTAAAATAATTAAATATTTACTTAATTAAAGTTAAAAATTAATTGTTACAAAACTTCACTAAAACCTCTTTCATGGCTCATACTATATGCCAGTTATCTTTATCTTATAATTATCTAATAATTATATTAATTTAAATAAAAGGCACTGTGGCTATGTATGTATGTTTCACATCTCCTCCTAAGCCACTGGACTGATTTCAATCAAACTTTTTATTTAAGAAAAGAGAAAGGTCACCTTCAACTTTTCAAAGCCTAAAAGATGCTTAAAATTTCTCTTAATTAAAAATTAAGCAATGCGTTTTAACACGATGTCTTTCATTTCCATAAACTTGTTTCTCTCATTTTAATATTTTTTCAAAATTAATTTTAAACTGAATTCGTAACAATATTCTTGTTGATCAAAAATAATACGAAGAACTGTTTCCAGAAGGAAGAATGCTAAAAGAAAATTTTAAAAGTAGACGATTTAACAATTTATATCGGGGCCAGCTATTGATTAATTTTCACGCTTTAAATTAATGAATAATTAAATAGTTAATTTAATTGTTTCAAAATATTCATTAAAACCTTTAATTGACTTTAGTAATTGTTAACAAAATTTGAAGTACCTATATAACAAATAATAACGTATGAAGAAAACGGATGTTTTTAAAAATCGTCTGGTTCAATTGATATTCTCATTTTAATTGAAAGCGTTTTAGATCAGAAAAGGAATTTGTGT
>BGPR01044067.1:0-12735 GCA_013235015.1 Araneus ventricosus | reverse complement strand
GTACAGAAGAAAAAGAAAATCAAATATGACTTTAGCTGGTTCCAATATGCAGAAAGAAGAATGGGTTCACATTTTGTATTTGTCAAATTACTTTATAAACTGGAACCGGGATGATATCTCTGAGATACTTTGATCGGATTTTTTCATGCAGATGAAACTTTGCAATTTACCGAAGAGTGGTGATAAAAGAAAAATGTATCCTATAATCCCTAAATGTAAATAAAGGTCTTTGATAACTTTCTAAGCATGTGTCTCAGTTATTTAGAAGTTTATAGAGTATTGCCTCTGTATCAAACGTTTTGAAACCCCGTCGAGTTTAAAAGCTAGTTTAAAGGCTCAAAGAGCAAGATTATGCCCCCTTTTATGCTACGAATAAATACTCTCAAAGGGAAACAAACTCCGAGTACTTAAAATCATATTAGTGTAATTAATTAGCTATACCTCACGGATATGAGACCAGGTGGCTAATGCACATATCTATCAACCACAGATAAGTAGAATGCCTTTCTTCAAGAAGATTGGAAATATTAGAAAATGTTCTAAAGAGTCTTTGAAAAACTGGAAAAACTGACGATGAAGAACTCAACTATATGAAGCACATACCACAAAAGTAATAGGAGACGAAGAAGTTTATTGAAAAACTAACCTCCCATTCGAACTTTTAGCGTGCTCCTATTTGACTCCATAGCGAAAAGAATTTCGTCGATAAGGAAATGTTATGAAAATTAACTTATTCTACTAATTAGCATGAATTTTATTTCTCTCAATAAATTTCTAGTCCTGTAAATCTTAGTGAAAAGCAAACGCTCTTAAAACCCCAATATAATTCTAAATTTCTAAATTTCAAATGCAATGGCATGAAACTTTCGAAAATGGCAATACAAGGAATTAAGAAACTTTTAGTTCAAAAATTCATATAAACCTACCTTTACTTCGACAGTAGCATTTCTCTTATCTGTACCAAACAAGTTACATGATTAAAACAGCTTCTTCAGTAAATATGTCCAACTGTTTGAATTAAGATACATTACAAGGCATTTCAAATCATTGACTCGAAAGTAGAAAAGTTACTTATATTAAAATAAATTCATGGAGGAATTTAATGGATTTGGCTAAATAATTATGGACCCGATACCATAATTTTTTCAGATATTCTGTTGTAAGAATATGTTTTAATGATTTATTAAAAATTAATACCATTTCATAAGGTCCACAAATTCATCAGAATTTTTGTGGAATTGGTCTGGTTATGTTCCATCGAATGAGCTTGAGGTTCTCATATCTGAAGCAGACTCATTAACAAAGTCACCGTATTCGTAAACGAGAGTGAAATATTAAAAAAAATTATATAACAAGGTAAGCTACGTTAGAAAGTTGAATCTGGTTGAAAAACTATGAGCATTTACTTAACTTCACATAGAACAACAATGTGGATAATTTCCTCTCTCACATGTAGGGGACTGTTGTCGAATTTGGACCTTGCGTCGTCTCGATTGAATCTTTATCGTAACCTTAATTCTATTAAGCATGTTTGACATAAAATAGGCACCTGACATTGCGACGCCGTGAATATGGTTTATGGAATCATTTTTTACAGAAAATTATAAGTGTTTGCAGTTAGATAACAAGTGCTTACATTTCGATAAAATGAAGTAGATATTTTAACATACGACTGACTGTTCACTGTTTTGAAGCAAGTAACCAAATATTTTATTATATACTCTGAAAAAAAAACTTGTTGGGTTTACAATTTACTATAATAATTTTATTAAAATAATTTAAAATTAGGATCTTTTGTCGCACGTAAGTTGAGATTCAATAGCACACAATTGCCTGAATTGAACCGGTCAAATGAAGGGGCCTCTTATCTCGAATTAGAGGAACAGCCATTTATACTTACAAGTAGTCATCAAAATTTTGAATTGGGAGAAGCCAAAGTAAAAAGAAAATAAAGGGACTTTAAAGACATCAAATGTTGGTCAATAAAGAACATAAACTAATGCTTTTGTGCCAAGGTTCAAGTTGTAAGACAATGCAAAATTTTGTATTGTAAACATCCTTTTAGCGCATTCAAAGGATAGCTTCTTTCTATAAAAGTTATGAAGTAATTAACATGTTTGTTTTATTAATTATCAAAAGAATTTAAATCAAAAAATATTATAAAATAATGCTCTGTACCGAACGAAAGCATTTTCAATTTTTCATTCTCTCTTTTAACGATATCTATTTCTTACAAATATTTTAATCTTAAATATATTTCCACTTGTGAGTTCCCAATACATCAAAATATTTTAAATAAATAGCATTCCACTATATTATCTGTGAGTATTTATTTTTAAAACAAAACATTCGATAAAAACTGTTAATGAATTGCACCACACATATTGCCAGCATTATTATCATTTTTTTATATTTCACTAGCATAAATAAACATAATATATTGTTTCTTTCATTATACCGTATGGAAACAAAACTGCTTTACACATACAATGTATTTACCAGAATAACCTTAAAGATTCTACTGAAGCATAGAAAAAAGAATATTCTCGTATCCTTATGTAAATACGGCTACACAGCTTGGTAAAAAAGTAATAATAAGTAGCAAGCCACTCTACAGCGGGCAAGGAGTCCATCACGTTCTGGTGGTAGAAGTTTGTGATCACTCACCCACTCCTTTTTATGCTATGTTCTTCTCCACATCGCCAGAGGTGTCATCCTATGAAAAACCACAGAAAAACACAAGAATATGTTCCATCATTCCAAATAAAATGATGCACTTCGGAAGGTATATTTCGATCCGGGTTCGGAATCCATCCCTTTTCAAGAAACATCTTCCAAGACACGATATGCAGTAGAACGAAGAAAAAGAATATATTTTTGTCCCAGAGCCAAACATTGGTTATGGTGGTAAGCAATCTAAGATATCGATTCATTTTTTCATGCCCGAATGTTATTGTTTTTTGTATTCCTCCTTTCCTCGTGATGTTGTTTCTGCTTGAATGATGTCTGCTGCCATTGCGATATTTTCCTACTATTTGCGATAATTATCTCGATACAGCCTTATTGGCTTATCGAGCCTTATTGGATCGACTGCCTTTAATCTTCATAAACTTCGACCACTTTTCGGAACAGTTACCCACGATTCCTTTTGGTTGGATTAATGCTGAATTAGGAATCATCTCAATGATTGGTGTTATATTAAATGAAATTTTAACTATGTCTCTCTGTACTATCCCAAATAGCACAGAACAATGTATAATATGGTAAAAATAATGATATAACTTTATTCAACTTTTTAAGGCCTAAGGCTTGAATTTTCTTTAAAAAAATGCAGATTAATGCGTAGTTAATGTTTTAACTTCCTTTGCTTGTAATGAAGAACTTTTATGTACAATTCAGGTGGAAATGTGCTGTTAAAAATAATTGAAAAACATAAATTGAAAAAATATTAATTTGTAACATTAATTTTAAATGTTTAAATCGATTCACGACCCTAGATGCTTAGGTTTTCATTTGAATACTCTAAAAACAATCAAAAGACAACTTTTTACGTAGTATATTTTCGTGCAAATCTTCCTCTAAATTCAAGAGTGTTACTCGATAAAGTCAGATGAATTATTTCAAAAATCAATGAGATTAAGAATTAAATAATTTAGTTCACTTTCCATAAAATCTTTCGATGACATATTTTTAAAAATATATTTGAATTTCGGCGTATGGCGTATTAAAATATGATTAGATTTTCGATTCTTACTATAAGAAAATTAAAATTTTACAGCTTTGTCCAAAGGCAAAATCTGTTTCCTTATTTTTCTGATGATAATTCCATGACAAGAATTTCTCCTTGCATCATGCACTAATTATTATCCCAAATTTTCAGACAATGAAGTCACTACCAAATTGTTGTTTGTATTTAAGTGCCAAATAAAAAATAAATGTATTAGATAGTAGAATTATTTACTAGCATTATTCTGATTATGTATTTCTGGTACCCTATTCAAAAAGTAAGATGTCTTATATTCTTTCGATCCTATCACATCAAAACAAAACTTCAGTACATTGACAATACATTTTTTTACAGTAGCCATTGCAAATTCTATAAGGTTTGGTTTAGTTTAGTTTTATTAAAGTCTCATTTTGAAGTAACAAAAGGTCAATTTTGGAACGAATCTGGTAATTTTGAATCATTCTCAAACACTCGAGCCGCATTCACCTCTTTATATTTCCGCGACACATGTGTCTGAAGGCGGTTGACCTTCTAAGTCATATTTAAAGTGCGCCAGGCCCACGTGCATCTCGTGTCTTTGGTCGAAACGGATATGAAACCTAGAACCTTCGGCCCCGATGTCTAATCCGTACCATCAAGCCACAGTTGTTCAATAAATAGATAGAATCATACGACACCGAATCTCCCACCAACCAGAGGGCGCATCAAAAAGGGTCAGGTAGGTTTGAAGAAAAATGATCGCCGAACATATCACACTTCTAATAAAAATAAAGAGAAGCACCGCCCGGCGGCAGCATTCGAGAAATACTGAACGACAGGCCGCCGCGGCAATTGACACGGGTTCTGTGGTCTCTAACGGCACATGCGACGACCTTAACCCATTATAGGGGTACGACCAGTCAACTGCGATGGGCCCAAAGGGAAATATCATAATTATTGTACCCACCAGGGAAACGAGACTCCGTTTAGATATGCGGCGGTTTCTCATTCCATGTTACAGAAGCCTCTGGTGGGATTACATTTCTCTTAAGGTATTCTACTTCGGGTGAAGAGACTACCGCAATCGCATTGAAGAACTGTGTGATCATTCACACACTCCCCACAATGTCACGTTCTGTAATACACTTACTTTGCCGGAAGCTTAATCCCATTAAAAAACCATAGATAAACCAAAAGTATTTTCCCATCATCCCAAATAAAGCCGATGCACTTAGGAAAGTGCGTTCCGAAATCCATTTCTTCCCGAGAAATAACCAAAGACTGCTATAGAATATACAAAGAAAATAAAACACTTCTGCCAGAACCAAATACTGTTTATGGAGGTAAGAAATCTAAGGTATCGATTCTTTTTTTTATGCCCCAATGTTATTATTTCTATCTCCCTACTTTTCATATGCTGTTGTTTCGACCTGAGAGATATATCTGCTGTTCTGGTGACATTTTCCTTCCATGGGTGATAAGTTTCGCATGCCGCCGCAATTCTCTCTTGGTCTGGTTACCTTTGATTATCCTAAATTTTGGACGCAATACTTAGTTTCCCACGTTTCCTCGAAGTTGGTTTAATGTTTGGAGATAAATTAGGAATTATGAAATAGTCTTCTGGTTTAATCTTCACCAAAATTTTGCTGAATCGTAGTTTGAACTAAATACGAGATGTTGCATAATCTAACAAAGCGTTGTAATATTATGTACAAAATGTATTTATTCTTCTTAATTATTATTATTAATTTCATATTAAATTATTTTCCACGAATAATCATAAATTTAACAGAATGATTAATTGCTTATTAAATAAATTTTTAGAGTATATAAAGATCTGCCAAATATTATGATGAAAATTGTTTTCAACTGAAAAAAGGATTTCAAGAATCGTTTTCATTCTAAATTTAATTTTATTGAACCAAAAGCTATATAGGAATACTACTCTCTGTTATAATTATTACCAATATGATTTTTTTATTCTTTATTTTGGATATTTATTGAATTTGTTTGAAACATTGCAGTTATGATATTTCAAATGCAATATCATATAAAAATTTACAGTGATCATGTGATGAAAGCAACATTTCATGTCCTTTTTTTATTTTTATTTTTATATTAGTGTGTTTGTGTGTGTGTATATGGATTTCACCACTTTAACTGTCTATGAAAGATGTGAAAAATTACTAAGAAATACAACGCTGACATTTGAAATAGTGTTGTGAAAGTTTAATCTAACTGCATAGTGATTTATTATTATACGGCACAGGAAACTCCTCGAGTAATATCATTCCATTTGAGCAGCATATTTGATGCAATGTCTAAATGAGCCTGTGTGATTGGTCGCGTAATCCTGCTTCGTTCCTGCCATGTTTTACACTTCCGTACCATTGTGATGGAGAAGTGTCCGTCGCCTGATATTTCATTCCACTCTCATAACTACGCTTGATTTATTAAAATTGTTCCAACATGTAACCTTCCGCAAGTGGAAGGACATTCCTCTGACACGTTCATTTGACAGCCAGTGGTTAATTACACCTGCAAAATCATATATAACCTAAATTGGTTTCCACTTTTTAACTGGAGTAAGTGTACGAACATTCTTGTTGCAGAAAATGGTGAGAAAGGAATATAGATGATAATAAATTCTTTAATTATGCCTCCTTGAAAAGTATGTTTTCATGTGAGACTAGAGAATGAAAATGTTAATTTTATTTTTTTAAATGCAACATTCTTTTACATTTGAGGTAAATACAGTTTTGCATAACATTCATATGCACTTTAAAATAAACTTAGCTTTAAAAGTAAAGTCTGTAAAATAGATATGAAAAAAGCATTTTTTTTCTTATTCTTGTTACTTTCTCATATACGAAGCATGGAAAAAGAAAATTTATATCAACGGAAAAAAAAATCGCATTCGAGATTTTGGTTAATCTTCACCTACTACAACTCCCACAGACTGAAAAATCACTTTTGGAAGTCAGCTTGTCTGCTTCTTTGTGAGCATGATAACTCGAAAACTGAAGAAGCTAGAAGGTTGAAATTTAGCATATTGTATTCATACCAATATTACCAACTAAACTTTTTCTTACAGGCGATGTAGAAACTGTCTTCAATAGAATTTATTCTTCATGGCTGGTACAGGTGATGTTTCTTTATGCCATTTGGAATTTGCACCACTTACGAAGCTAATTTTTGGATTTTCCAATCATTCTGTTGCAAACCTTACGAATTTCACTCCCTAAACAGGAACTGTTGCTTATGAAAAAATATACATACATAGGAACTGGCAGGCGAGGTTAAAAGGACACTTGTCTTATCTTTAGATGACCTGAAAAGGAGGGGAGGGGAGAGATATCTGTTTCTTCACTAGAATCCTATTTTGAAAAGACTGTTTAACATTTCTTCCTCCCTTAATCTAAAGTTATATATTCTAAGAAGAAATATAAATTTCTATTCTAAAATCGACTTTATAGATCAAAATGTGAATATTTTCCATTGTCGCTGTATTTACAAAACAGTTTATGTAAGGCATGACAAGGTTTAATATATTTCTTAAATAATTCTTTGATGAACATTTTGTAAATAAAATGTTGCTTTAACAACAGTTATTTGTGTCTATAATCGGTATTCAAGTTCCATTTCTTGGTTAGAAAGTCATGCATCATTTTAAACAAAGAATTCAATAAAAAGAACCCTATAAAAGTATTGTTTTCAAACAAATCATGTATTCATATTCCATCCTAAAAGAATAATTAGTTACTGCAAATAGGCAACATTTTACATAGTACGACTGAATGAATTTCAAAATAATTTACAGTTATGAATAGAATCATTATTATCATGTATTGAATGACGCCCGATGTTTCTCATTTAGATTTAAATTATCCTCCAAAAATTAACAGAATTCGTCATTACTATTTCTTGCCACCTAATTATTTGTTTCTCCTAAACTGCTCCTACCGCAAGCAAAATAATTAATATCTATTTAAATTTCTCAATCAATTTTTCATTTAATAATCCTCCTCCTGCCACTGTTTTCTTCCGTATCTGCACCGGACACCTAACCTTTACTTCATTCAGCAATCCCATAATCCCTTATCGTTATGCAATAATCTCATTAACTGCGAACAATTAACGGTTTTTCCCTGCCGTTGCACGCAGTTAACAATCTTAAGGCTTTCCTTAATGAGTGGCGAAGACATTAAACGGAATAATCGCCACGTGTAACGCCAAATGGCAAGCGCAACAAGGAATCGCAATTACAGTCAACAGTTGCTGCCGGGTTTTCTATTGTCTTCCTTTATGGTAAATAGTGGGAAATGGTAAGAATGCAACCAAGGGTGATAATAGGGGAGATGAAACATAAGAGATACTAAGAGAAAGAGATTTTAGCGTCAAATGTAAATATTGGAAACGAAATCTGTATTATTAATAATTCTTCTCCGAGTGCATTGATTTCCAACAGACATGCAAAGAAAATAACTAATATTAAGACTTTCAGGAATAGATTTTTTTTGATAAAATGTCTCAACCGAGTCAAAGGAGTCAGTTAACATGACAATACTGTTACAGAAGAGATCCTACTGTGTACCATTTCACATCTGTTTCACCCTCCGTTATTCGTCATATCAACTAGATACGTATGCAATCTGCATTTATTAGCGGTTTTTAATGAATTACAATTTGATTTTTTCCTTACAGAATACTCATTTACATTCTAATTAGAACTATTGATGTAGTTGTAGAGGGAAAATTATTAAAATCGGATGGACGTACCAACGAATAGATGTTATTCCCGTGGGATACGTTGCGACCATTTAAGGATGACAATAATTGCGACTAACGGAAGGTTAAGAACGAATTCGACGGCAACTTTTTAACTTGGGAACAACACAAAACTTATAGAAAAAATGTTCTGGCTTCTCACATTTTTAAATCTTCATATTCTGAATAAGATATTAAACTATGATGTAATAATATCAAAGTCTGCTGGGTATTTATTTGCAATGGCATTTACCTTTCCAGCTAAAGCTATAGTTTCCGGCTATAGGTTAAGAATATTAGAGTTCCAACTCTACATTCAACAGCCTGAACATTTGTCGATCATCTGAAATCTAACTTGCATGCTGTCTTACAATGTGCACTGACATGTTGTTCTTTTTCCTCTTATAAGATTCTCAATGGATTTAAAACTGATACGAAGAGTATCGTCTGAGCATGAATTGACTCTATTTATGTTATCCAGATGTTATGTAAAATATTCAGTGGATCTAATGATTTTGAAGGAAGTTAACTTTTTGAAAGCTACTCTTAGTGAATGGAATATCTCTTGTCAGGAAATCAACCCCGGGTTCTACGAATAATGAGACAATTAGCTTTTTTCACCATATCCATTACACCAGGTTCATTCAGGTAGCTTACGCTCGCATGTGGTTAGAAGGCACCTGTTTACCTTCTTATATGTCGCTCTGTGACATGTAACTAACCTTCCATGTACTGGTTTAACCTCTTTTATACGAGTGGTATATATGATGAACCACAAGAATGTTCTTCCAATGCTATATGGGCTGCTTTAAATTCTGAACCGCTAATCTATTACTGGTGCAACAATCGTAACCACCTCCATCGGAGTTAAACTTCCACTTGTTTAATCTCCCTGGCATTAAATATATTCTTTCCTGCCTTGTTGTGTTACCCCATGCTTAAGAGAGATATATATCGATATATCGTTTGGAGGGGAAGTAAGAATAGATACCTGTGTTGACAGTCTAAAATCAGTACATATATCCTCTTTCATTGAGGAAACCACTTTTCAATTTCTTAACCAAAATGTGATTATAAATAGTATATTTTGAGATTTCATCCATCCGTTAACAAACACATACTCGTGAAACACTAGAGTGATAAGAAACTGATGCAAATCCAGCCTTTATCTGAAGTTAGGCAGAAGACGCGAAGTCTTAAATTCCATATTAAGTAAATAACTTCACATAAGAAAAAACGCTTATCATATGCATGCTTCCTTATACTCCATTAGACAGTGGTCAGTGGTATCCTATATAGGTCTCAATATCGAGACAGGAGAGTCGTGTGTTTGGGACAAGAAACCATCAATAATCCACCGTGTATGGGAACAGACTACATACCTCATTGGTTAAATATCCTATCGAAGTCATGATATAGAATATAGGAGGAGCGGTTGCCGATAAATGTTCTCTTCATTGTCATATTACCATTGTTTATATGAGTTTACAAAAATAGATCTTCTGTAGTTTCAAAATTGAACATTAATCTAAGTCAGTGGTGAATCCACGGGGGTGCTACGGGGCTGCAACCTCCCACAGAGCTAAACCAAAATTCTTGATTTTTTAAAAATCACTCCACCTGTTTATTCTTGATTTCTTTTTTAAAAAAATAAAACGTGACAAAATTTCTTTCTGGCTCTACAGGCTCGAAAATTGTATATCTTTTGTAGTCATTTCACTCATACTTAAAGCGTTAATGCGGTCAAAAGCATTTTTTGGATAGTTATTTCATTTTATTTTTATCAAATTATCAAAAATGTTGCTGTGTCGTTACCTAAGCCATGAGGTCACGACGAAAAAATATAATTTTAATGCCCTCAGTCCCTCCGAGACCAAAATCCTGGATTCGCCACTGATCTAAGTAATATGGCTGAAAACCTGTGCATTGAACTGGTGTAGGCCCCTCAACCCCATTACATACTCTATCATTATAGACATTAAAGCAGTCCTGAATTGCAATACATTTATCTTCTTGTGATGATTAGAATAATGTGTCAAAATTTCTTAATGTAGCATAGTGTTATTCAGAGGAATTCGCATTCCCATTTCCTTCAACCCGGATAAAGCCGAACACTACATGAGAAAAAAAATGGTTTTCTCTTAAAGAAAATGAAATATCTGTGAAGTTTCCAAAATTGTTGTTCTAAAAGGAAGGTATCAACTTCGGCAGCGAGTGGCAGTATAGAGCTTCGGTGGCCCCTTAGAAGATATACCTAGAATTGTACAGAATTCTATTTTATGCCCAGCTGAATGACGCCGCAAAGAAGCGTTACTGTTTATACGTATATCCTACAAGTCATAGTAATTACACGAACAGATTTGATAAAGCGAAACTATTCTTTTAAAAATGTGATCAACGTAGTATAGCCAAATACGGCTCTTGTATTATAAAAAAAATGTTAATTCGAAGTCAATACAAACTCATCATATAAAGAAATGCTGAAACTTCCCTGTTTTATTCCATCAACAGTGCTGAATTTAGGGTGGAATGAATCACCAATCCAATCACTTCACTTAAACACTCTAAAAGAAAAAATGTCAGATTGCTGTAAAAGCGAAGTTGGGTTTTAAACTCTCTTTCTTATGTCGATAGGATTAATTACACTAAGGATGAATATCTTCACACAAAACTCGACAGAAAGTGGAACGGAAATGCCTTCAAACGACGTCTCATCACTGTGAAGTGATAACACATAAATCAGAGTCCTATCTGATCTCCTTTTTATGTTGCCTTGTTTAATGGAAAAGGATTTGTCAGTTAACTAGATTTCCTCGATTTAACGATTCTTTTCTCAACACGTCGTCGATTTCTTAAAACAATATGTTTGGAGAAAACTCGCTTTCTAGCATTTTTATACTCAGTGAAAGTACTTTTTGATGACTAAGGTGAATTAAATATTAGATTTTTATGAAGACCTGGAATTCTGAAGATTGTTTATTAAGTGAATGACTTTATTAGTTTAGATAATTTATCATTCACTTTAAATATGTGAGAACTAGTTGTATAAAGAATATAAATTAATAACTTGCAAAAAACGAAAGGTTTCGGAGATTAACCATGGTAATATACAGAAACTGAACTTATGGAAGAAGTAGCATAAATGGACCATTCTCCCTTCTATCTTTTGTATACTTACGCAATATGGCAAATTTTTTGTTAGGCTTCGCAGTACAGTGAAGTTAATCGAACACGCAATTGATTAACTTCTTTTGGCTGATTGGATCCAATCATAAAAGCAGATTTCCGGTTTGGATGTGAAGTCCAAATATCAAATCTCATCTATACAGTTTTTGAATTACCGCATTCACGCACCCACAAATAGGCAGACGGACGGACAGGCAACATTTTAAAAGATTGATCCAATGTTTGACATAGATCTGCAGGTCTGGTGATCAAGATATATGTCAATTATCATCTCTATTTGGGTCTCTCTGTTTTTTATTTATCGTATTCAAATACACGCAGAAGGATAGACAGATTCCAATTGACGGATTTCGTCCAAAATTCCATAGAAATCTAAATGTTTGGTGTTAAAATTACCTATCAAGTTTCATCCTTATAACTCCTTATATTTCTGAGACATCGTGTACACATATAGCCAAAAAAGATGCCAGTCGATAAAAGACTTATAATTCCAAAAATGGTTTCTAAACAAACAGGGCGGTAAATGCAGACATCGAAAAAAATTTGGAGGACAAATTTCTGCACGATTGCAATACTTTCTCTTTTAATAAGTCGTATACGAGAAAGAAAAAACGATATTTGTAGCTATAACGTCAGATTAAAGTGGTAAAATTTAATGTTTAGAATGAAGCCATTACAAATGGCGTCACAGTCTATTGATAAACATATTGCGCAAACCATCTCATTCCTTGCAGTGTCGCCATTTTCTTTCTCCGTCTACCAAATATGAAAAGGGTTCCTTATTAAATAAGAGTAGTGGCAAGCTTGATTTCTATCAATGAATAAACTCCCTTGATATTTTTTGTTTAATTTTGAAGTGTTTGCAACTATTATACACAATTTTTTGTGATAATTGTTTCATTTCAAAGGAATTTTAGTCGTAAATATTTAATATTTTATTTATTATAGAAGTTTGGAAATGTGCCTATCAACTTGTACACAATTCCCAAGACACTAGGGGGCACTTTACCATGCGATATAAAAGCATAAGTGCCGAATTAGACTGAGATATCCAGTCAAAACTGCAGAATTCCCGT
>BGPR01044066.1:0-12736 GCA_013235015.1 Araneus ventricosus | reverse complement strand
TTATGGAATATTCCTTGCCATTTAAGTTTATAAATTATTCTGCAAATGCTTTTAATGAAGTGCGTGATTATTTGCAGGTACCGTACCTACGGATAAAACGTTATTTGCAGGTTCAGCACTTAAGGATAAAATTCTATTTTCTTCTTTTGTTAAATTCAGTATGCTTCTATAGAAATGTCGAAATGTTCTTTTCGTACTTCAGATTATTAATGAGCACATTAAAATAAAAATTAATATTATTTTGATCGAATTTTCAATGTTTCATAGGAGACATGCGATGCCTTTGGTTTCCGTTTCATTTGATAATTTTTTGTGCTCGTTTCCGTACTCATTTGATTTAATTTGCTAGAGACAATACATTTACTGAATTTTTCAGTGATAAAATTGAACCTCTTGGCAAATTAACGATAAAAATCAAACTTCCAATCCTGAAGAGTTCCATAAACCCAAATAACGTCTTACGAAATTAAAAAAAAACTTTTTGCGGATGTCGGGAATCAATAGTTGGAATCTGCTTATAACCCCATAGACAGAAAGAAAATTTTCAATAAAAAATGCAGAATCAACTCTCGTTAAAAATTTTAATAATCTAGAAGACTTAAGACAGGAAATTAAATAACTCCCTACCGACTCATGTCACGGCTGAGGGGCAAGGTTGTAAAATCCTAACCTACTCCTCAAAAGCTCGTAGGTTCGAATCCGGCCAACACGTTGGCTTACTTGTTTCCTCCTCGCAGCTGCATGGCTAATATGCTTAAGATTTGAATACTGACTAATCATTTTTAAAAGTGATGTCTATAAAATTCACTTTTTCATTTTATTTTGCTCTTTCTTCCAAACCTAATTAATTTTCATACATATTTAAAATAACTCCAATTCTTACTTCCTTCTCCGAATTTGCATGCGTTCTAAATTTTAAAATGTATAAATATTTGTTTCGAGATCATTTCAATTACTCTCATAGAAATAAAATTAAATTGAACAGAATATTCAGTACCAATAAATAACGTTTCATCCAAAGGTACGGTACCAGCAAATCACATTATCCAGAGAAGAAAACAGCATCTTATACCACAGTTTTTAACCATAGACTAAAAACAAAATTAAATATTTGTAGAGACGATCGAAATAATTTGATATCAAGCCCAACAAAGAAAAACATTGCTGAGAATAATATTTAAAATCTTTTTTAAAATTTATTAAAATTAAGGAAAAATATTCACGACATCTTAATTATTTATTCTTAAATTGAAAATAAGGTTTTATCCCTAGGTTCAATACCTTTTGTGACAAAACCCATTTGATCTTGCTTAAATTACCAAGTCCATGAATCAGACTTTAAAAGGATGCCAACAACGCACAATGTTTCGAGGGGATCGCCCTCCCAAGTAGTGACCGCGTCCGATACTACTTAACGAGAGCGATCACACGAGATCCGGCAACTGGGGCACAGCGCCTTCAAATTATTCTTAAGTTCTGTACCTGGAAATAACGTTTTATTCGTGGATACTCTACCCGCAAATAACGTTTTATTCGTAGGTACTTTACCTGCAAATAATCTATCCTAAATTTCTATCCTTTAATAAAACTATATGAATGTTCACAACACATTTCAATATCAAGAAAATTATTACTTTATGGGACTTAAATAACAGCTACCCTTAAAAGAAAAAAAAATTGATTTAGAAAACTAACTGCAAACAGGTTTCAAATTAGTTAAAATCTATAATGCTGCAGCGAAATCTTCAAATTAGAAACAACATTAAACATACTAAGTTTATTTACAGCTTCGCGAATTATAAATAAAAGTACGCTATTTGGAATTTATGATGAATGCTTAGAAACACTCTGCACATGTTTAGAACAGAGGTACCTTATCTGTTTTACGCGTACCCCTGGGGTTACTCGACAGACTGGTTAAAGGCACGCGAAAGTAGCCCTGGTAATGGCGGGGAACGAAAAACATACAGAATTAAAAAAAAGTTATTAAATTTTTATTCCCCCAAATTCTTGTCAAGAGTGAAAATTATTGAAAATTAGGAAAAAAAGTGAAAGTCTGAACGCAGAACGGAAGAAAAGATAGAAGTGTTCTAATAACTCAGTTTTAAAGCAATAAAATATCTGAAACCATTCAAGAACACAGAATTTTTGGAAAGAACATATTCATCTTATGTTTATATTAAGAATAAATATCCCTGTAGGTTTGACGTAACTATAGGCATGATTATGCATGTCTTCGTTTGAATTTGATTTTATAAAACTCGGCTTCATGAAACAAGTTCAAGAACCGCATTGAAATTGTTTTCCTTTTGAATAGTTGATTATCACGATGAAAAATTATTAGCTTTCATTATAAGTGAATGCGAAATTATTCCAATGCTGTTTTCATTTGTTGGGACTTGGAACTAATACTATTATAAAAAATATAATATAAAATCGAAAATCAAAAGCAAATCAAACGAATGTTATTATGTTATATCGAGTCATTTGACTTTTACTCTAACATAAGGTCTTAACATTATTAATAAAAACTTCGTCGCGAAGAGGGATGGTTAGGAAAACTCAAAAATAGGGGGTACACAAACATAAAAGGCCTCATTAAAGAGTAAGGGGGAAATAAAGGCTAGGAACCACTGGTTAGGAGATAAAAAGCTTTCAGCTAAGTGTTCATTTTAAATATCTTCCAGTTTTTCACGCAGCATTTTAAACTTTGATAATAATAGTGTAATGATAGTGTTAGTAATGATAGTGTAAGTAGAAAAACCCCTAGGATCATAATTTGAAATATCAAAAGGTAATATTACTTCCACTTGTGTCTGGCGCAGCATAGTCAAATCAATGGCTCTTGCGCCATAAAACACCTAAACACCAAAAGGTAATATCAATCTTGTAATCACGGTTAAACGCTGTTACCAAAGTAAATGCAATGTGTTTTTCCCAGGTGAGACTACTTCCGTTTTCTTCCTGCAATTCTTACTTTGCCTACTGCTCCCCTTTCCCAAAATTGCTTTCGTCCACTCTGCGTACAGTTATAAGATATGTACAATTATGTGATAATTCTTTAAAAATTTTATCTTTGGTTTAAAAATTTCTTGTAACTCGTTAAACGACATTATTGAATTATATCAGTTTAAAATACTTTTATTTTAATAATCAAATGAGTTTATTTTATTTATGTTGTTTTATTAAGAGAACGCCATATTAAATGTAGATCATATTTGAAAAATGTGCTAATATTTATTCTTATATAAAAATGTGTTGTATGATAATTTCCATTTCAAAGGAGACTGAACACAGGATAAGCGCAAGCTTCCAAATCAGAATTAATATCAATCCTTTTGCTATTTTTGCATTCTTTTGGTTAACATTCAATAATAGTTCATCAATATATAGTTCATAATTAAATTTCTAATTGCTCAAACAACAATTTTTTTTAATGTTTAACTTTTTTACCCACGTCATTGAACTCACTTTTAACCATATGCTTGGCGTAGTATGGCCAAAAATGGCTCTTGTGCCCACTCAACCAATTAACCAAAGCAGAATTAGATTCATGAATTTCTTACATTCTTTTTCGGTAAACAAAACTTAAGCTTGAAAGTTGCATTTTAAAGAATGATTTTTTTCTCAAATGCTAGCTTATAGCCAGTGCTATTGACATTCATTATAAATTTGAATATTTATTATTTGAAAAATTTTATTATAAGTTTAGAATATGAATATATCTATAAATGCTCTTGATCATCACATTTCTAACATTTCAGATCGGAACAAGAATTTAAGATTTTACGGAATTACTCTAAAGGTTATCTTCATAAAATTACCTATCAGCATCTTCAGCAAGGTCTAAAAACACAATTTATGTTCGAACTTTACAAAAATAGTTCATTTAAAGCCATAAAAAACGAAGGATTTTCACCTAAAAAGATGTCAATGATAATAATTATATTAAAAAGAAAAATAGTTGAATAAACATTCGATCGCATCAATAGGAATTTTCAACAAGAACAGCTACCTTTAGAAGTTTAAGTATAGAGTTGCTTTCTTTTACTTGTTCTGAAGCTCGAAATTCAACTATAGTCGGAACAACATTTTAATTTTTAGAATTATTTTCATGGAGAAGAACAAATTTGGCACAAAATAAGAGGTTTTTACATATGTTGATGATGTTAACGAAATTTTAATTATTAAACTAAGATCCTACATAGTCTTATATGCGCAACGTTATAATGTGAATTTTCAAAAATTATTGTGTTATCCAAAACTACTGGGATTCGTAAGATTAAATTGTTTTTATTGTTTAAAATAATATTCTTTTACCATCTATTAATTTATATAATAATTATCACGAATTTAAGTCGGATGATCTCATTTCGTTTCGGATGATGATTATTTCTGTTTCTTTCTAAAATGGAGAGAAAATGCTCAAAAAAGTCATTCCCAGTAGTACGAAATAATGGAAAACGAATCCCTAGAGTTCGTTTTGCAGTATTTTTGATGCATTCTTTTTTTAACAACGAATGAAAAGTAAGATTTGCTATACTAAATAACTGCGCAATATGCGTTTCGAATGTCTACTCAGAAAAGTTATTACTTTTTCTAAAGTAGGGGATGCATCCCCTTAGCTCATTGTTATGTGTCGCATTACAGGAAATCAATAAAATTTCTTGTGACTGTTAAACTACTTGTGCGAATGAACTAAAATTTTGCATGGCCATATAAAAACCGTGAAAAATATTTTTCGTCGATTTCTGTCAAAATCAACAAGTATTATAACATAAAAATTGTTAAGAATTTATTTTGATAAAACATATCACATGCTAGCAATTATTTTAAGATAACAAATTTTATTTGTTGAGTATGCTTCAATCTTTTTATATTAACACAACAGCTTTATTCCAAGTAAAAAAGCATGTTGTTTACCAAGTCACCAGTAAAAGTCCATAATTTTATTTTAATATCAGAGATTAAAAAATTTGAGTAATTATTCGAGACGAATAGACCCAGAAATTATTTATGAGACCCAGAATTTATGAAAATATTCGAGCATCAACTTTTATGTGCATATAACTCTATATTACCACATCAATTTTATTTAGGCGAAAAAGCCTGCTGTTTCGCAAGATTTTAATGAAAGTCCATAATTTTATTTCAACATTAGATATTCAAAATTTTCGTTTAGAATAATGAAATTTGATATTCGAGCATTAATTTTGCTTTAGATGTGAAATACGGCGACAGAAACGATTTTGCTTTTGTAATTCCTGAAATTTGCGCAGATTTGAAAGGAAAATAAATGCTCCGATAAGATTATGTTGAAATGAGATAATTTCTAACCTGAGGAGAAGTTATTATGCTTTGTATGAACTAAGTCTAACATCTCATGTGGAGCATAAAGTCGATTTCAAAATTTCTACGTCATACACCATATTACGCAATTAATTTGTCAGATACTCTAGTCCAACGGAACATATATCTTTTCAAACATTCTACCTCACATGAAAACGTACTAAACAAAATGGCTAAATAACCTCATCGCCTTCTACAGTGAAAAATGAGAAAAAGAAAACGGAAGTCTTCCATGCGAGGAGGAATATGAAACCAAGAAAAAAAATCTTTTTTTGGCTTGACAGCGTTGCATTTATCCGCGTTTCTGCTATTCCATTATTCATTGCTGTCACTTTTTCCTGAGAAAACTGCTTTTTCTGGAGTCGAAGCCTCTCTCAACGCTTCAACTTTAAGACGCTTTAACTTAAACTGATGAATCCCTTCCTTCTGACTTCAATCTTACTGAGGAGGAATTTCTTTCCTCGCCAAATTTACGCATAATATTGTTCGAAGGAGCATTTTTCAGGAGAGAAGCAAGCAATAAGAATCAGGCATTTCTTTCGCTCTTCATACATATTTATGTATCTTTAGTTTCGATATTCTTCTTTAGAAAAGGGCCTTCGAACATTTTCACTAACGCCAATCGATGATTTTAATTTTCAAATGGAGTCAAATGTGTAAGTGTTTTGAAATATTCCGTTCACAGAAAATAAAAAAAGTAAGTTACTTTTTTTGAGTTAGGTGTTGAAAAAGAAGCAACATTTCTTAATTCTTATTTTATAATTAAGGTGATGATACAATACTAGAAGAAAACTAACTATCTTGAAGTATTATCATTGCTTCTGGTGCTTCATTCTAATGCTTTACTTAAGTGGAATCAATAAAAGATTCTTTTGTCAATTGCAAAGATATTTGATAAATAAAATTAAAGCAAATATCAATAAACTGGGTGCTGACACTGAATTACTGAATTTGTTTCTTCTGTTGGAAGAGTAGAAAATTATGGATTCCACAGTTAAAAAATAGGATTTTTTTTTACAGTATAGTAACATTCGACACATTTAGGTCATATGAACAAGAATTCTTCTAATATCTTTGATATATTGCAAATATTGATTTTAAAGCAGTTATTGAAATTTTCCTTTAGATATAAAGCAAAGTGGTATTTGAGCGAATATCACTGAATGTTTTTTAAGAATAGAATTTAAAATTAAATACAGTTTTAATGTAAGAACAGTATTAATCATTAGGACAATAAGTTTAAGCACTTTAAGCAGCTTATCCACATATCATATTTGTTTATAAAATGTCACGAGGAACATCACTTTTTTTATAACTGTTTCTAACAAGTTTAAGTGCGAAATGAAATTCTGCTTTTCCAAAAAAAGGAGCGAAAAAATGGCTAAAGATACATTTTGCATTCACATTAGTTTTATTTATTTTTTTACTATTACCAAAAGGCATATTATAACATTTTGGGTATAGATTTTGTCAAACAGTCTCGACTATAATCAGCATTATCTACTAGAAGACTGATGGGGAAAGGGCTTGAACTGTAATTTTAATTCTTTCTTGCCTATTTGTCTACCATCGTGCACATCTGCCACAGATTTTTTTCTAGCGTTAACCTGCGTGGCACTGAAATATCTGATATGTTGTCGAAGGCTTCTTCGGTCGAGCCTGCACCAAACAAAGTGCAGTCAGTCGAAATTATCGAAATGTTGCTCGTTACTGAGGAACTAACTATCACACTTGAAACTAATAAAAAAATAGTCTCTAATAGTTATATAATTAGAGACTTCCGCAAGATCTTCATATCGAAATTTCTACTAACTCAATTTTCGTCAAATGGTAATACCTAATTTGGAACGAAAATTCGAATTCTCCAAATTAAATTAGCCCGAATACATTATAGAACTTCGTCATATCAAAGAAACAGATAATGAATTTTGTGCAGTTGAAATTTAGACTTCTTAATGTTAAAGAAGATAACCGAATTTTTTAAATACCTTTAGATACAATCCGCCGGTGTTATAAAAATTCTATTAAATTGCTATATAACAGAAAACAAAATTGCGCCTTTTTACGAATTAAAGGTAATATTTTATAATTTGAATTAGTTATTGAAATTATATCTTAAAATGATTGAATAGAAACAAATAAAAATGTGTTGCCAATAAAAAAAACAAGAACTGAAACACCGCTGTGCAAAATTTCAACCATTCATCCAATCAGTAGTTCCAAAGCTTACAGCGAGTGGGTCGTCTCAGCTTAACATATGAATTAGATGCTACAAAAATATCTCTGAATCAAACATAAAATGGACCAAGTCTTTGAATATTACTCCAGATTAGTATTCACAAATTAATTTAACATTTTTATTTTCAAAATAATTATAATACAAAAAGCAGAGAAGAAATTAACAATCCATTCAGAAAGCAGTTTAAATTTAGTCAGCATTCAAACGAAATAAATATTTATGCAAAACAAATAAGATAAGATATTAGCAGATAAGGATTGAGAAAAGTTTTCGAAAATGCTTGATATATAAATTGAAATAATAAAATAATAAAGAAAATTGGTTTTTCGAAGAGTCTGTTCAGCAAAGTACGTATTATTGTAATTAAGTAAGTAACTTTAATAGAAAATATGAACGAGTAAAGTAGAATAATAAATCTATGAATGGATTACATACAGGATTTCCACTTTAACAGATATAGTTACATATTTAAATATGGTCCAATATCAAAGAAATTTAAAGAAGTATGAATCCCTTTCCACAATTGAGACATTTACACGTGCACGCCTAAGTTCAGGCAAAAAAAAGAATTATTTTGTAATGTAAAGAGAGAGTTCTTGAAATATAATTTTCCTAGGGATTTCGTTTAGCTCTCTAGTAGTCATGGGGTATGGAGAGAGGACACCTATGGATCCAGTGAATAAAATATAGCTGCCTTTACGATAGATACTTCGGCATCATCATTATTCTGGTCCTGATTGGGTCTGAACATGGAACTTCTTTAAGGGTTTTATTGCTAATTATTTTCAAGTGATTCAAAGTTTAATAAGGAGTTCTTTTATTATCGTTCAGAATGTATCTTTGAGAATGGCATGCTTTTTGAATGGGCAGAAAAAGTTCCCCAAAGAAAAATTTCAGATAGCATCGATACTATTAACAATGCCATATCACGAAACTGTGTTTGTGGGATTAATTAAAGTTAGGTTTGAGGGTAAATTGGTAAGGCTTTAAATCTATATTAATGAAATGAAGCTGAGAAGACAATCGTTTCAGTTATTCTTACTACGAATTTAAAAATTCTGAAGTTAAAAGTGAAGTTATCATTTTCCTAGTTTCTGGTAGTTCACATCTCGTCAGTAGAAACTGTGGAAAACCAAAAGTCTTTCAAAGTGTTTATCGTGAAATATTCTTATGCTGATTCCAACTATCTGTAATTTTTTTCTATAAATGAAAACACCAATCATAAGTTCTCAAAACAAATATAACTGTAACTGAACTCAATTATTTAATTGAGACACTATTTTTTGAGTAATCTATTCTATTATAACCTCACAAATTATAAGATTAACAGCACTAAAACACACTAATTTTACGAGATCAGCAATAATAAGATGTTTGTCCTAATTAGTTAACTTTATTTAAATCTTTGCCAACATATAAATGGAATGATAGTCCAATAAATATTTAAATTAAAAATGTCAATATTAATTCTAAAATCGAAAAAATATTAGATGTATTGATGATTTTTTTTTCTAGTTTCAAATTAACTGAAATGTATTTTAATAAATATGTAAGTTTTCCATATCACCCCATATTAGTTAATAAATTATTAATAAACGTTGAGATAAGATATTAATATGTCTCAATAAACGTACGGCATAAAAACACTTCTATGCAATTTTGTTCAAAATTTCAAGCGCCATAATTTCTACAGATACGTTGTAAAGGAGTTTAAATTTCTCCTTCTGTTTAAATATCTGATGTTATTTCCTAATATAGAGAATATTTCTAAACCTAAATCTCTCAAAACTTAAACCCTTTATTCATAATGTACTTTCAGCTAAACGTATGCAAATTAAACTGATATTGCTGTACATTTTGAATAATAAACCAGCTCATTATGAAGATAGTTGTTTAATCTAAGAGATGATGAAAACTTTAAGCGAGCTTAAAGTTTTAATGTCTTTATCTCTATTTGGCTTGTAAATTCTCTTGATGAGTGCACAAGTATAAATTTATTTTCTTAATTGTTGTGATATAAATAAGTATGCAGATAAAAGTGCGGAAAAAGATTTATAAGAGTTGCGCTTAACGATTCTAAGTAACGTGATTTTGAAAGCTTTAAAACTTTTCTGAAGTCGATGTAAGTACCTAATTTTAAATACCTTTTGTTTTGTAACCTTAAAAGCAGTTTTTTTAAATTTAAGAACATAGAATCATGCTCCGATTCTGGAAATCAAGCATCGATAAGAATTTTCAATCCTTATCGATGGTTGATAGGATTGAATATAGCTGTATTTTAACATTTTAAACGTTTTTTTAAGGATAAAATAGCATAACAGCATTGCGATAAATTTGAAAGTAATGCATAATTGGAGAAAGCGTGCCCTTCTGGTGTTTTATGCATTTGCATGGGATCGAGTCAGGCGTTTTTAGTGAAAAAAACCTCGTGTAATAACTGGTGGCTAGACTGGCACTTTGCCAGTCTTTCCATTCTGTAATTACGCCTCTACTCCAATTTTGAAATGCTATATTTATAAAACGAGAAAAGTTACTCGATTTCTGAGAAATCACTTAAAAATAGCATTACAAATTGATAAATTATTGAATGTTAAATGTGATAAATAGTTATTTCGATTTGCATGGCTGCAGTTACTTTCGATTTCAGTCTGTCTGTGTTAAGAAGCAGTGGTTAGAAATACCTTTACATTTATCTCCATAGCGGTAGGCAGTGTTCTTCTCTATATTTTCTAGCGTACTTAACATCATGACATGTTTTGTGTTTAGCTTCCTAATATATTGAAGAAGATCGCGTACGCGTTTTGGACCTCTTTCCTTCAACCGATTGGATCCAGAATTTGATAAAGTCTACTGTTTCGGTATCAAGACTTCACACCGAATTTCGTTTATCTAGTTTGTTGAGTTTGATTATCGCGTTCACATACGCATGAATAAACAGAACGACAGACAGTCAAGCCGTTTGATAGAGAACTACAATTTTATTGATAAAACCTTATTTTTAATCTTATTCATACAGGCAAGCAGGCAGCTATGATTTAAAAAATATTTTTTTCGGTCTGAGAGCTTTCCATAATACGTGGGGATTCATCAAAGTCTTGAGATCGAATTTTTTGACGATTACAATATTTCTCTTTTATACTTCGTATACGAGAAAGTAAAAATTGGCTGCGATATAAATCGATGAGATCTTATAGTTAAATCCAAACTCTCGTCGTGTGATGAATGAGCCCCTAGCGACCTCTCTCTCCAAAGAAATGAAGCTTCGAAACGCTCACTTCAACTTGATTGCAGAACAATGGTATTCTTCCGTATTCAGATTATTCAGGGTTCCTACATAAGTCCCTTACCCCCTTTAACTTCGGAACGTGTCTTTTCTAAGGCGTCTTTTTCTACTAAATCAATGATACTCTAAAACTTTGTTACTAACTTTTTTCCCTATATTGTATCATTTTAGAAGTAGAAACGTTACTTCAATCTTTCCACTTGCATTTCCGTCAGGGGGCGCTGTTAGTGGTCTTATCGCGTAGCGCAGAGCCACTTTACTACACCTAGACAACACTTTCATGACTATAGCTACCGTCATTCTGAAGTTAAAGGACTTAACTCTCTGAACCCGGCTGGAGTGAGAATTATATTGCCTCAAAACATGGAGTGAATTTTCGCTCACAAAAGCAGAATGGAATCGTCACGGTCTTTACAGAAATTCCAGGAGGTCGACACCTATGAATCAATCGCTGCCCGATCAATTGTCAACAAAGAAAGAAACTAATTTTCTCCCGAAAAATTCACCCAGACGCCCGAAACCGTCTGAATCCAGCTTCTGTCGAACGGGCGGTTTGAGACGGGATAGGGCTCATAGGGTTAAGTGATCATCATGTATTTGTGTCATAGCTGGCTAACAATTTAAATTTTTCCCGTTTGTTAAAGAATCTCCAATAATGAATGAAAAGTTCCTCACTATTAAAACAAATAACAATGCTCATCTCAGGCAACCTGAATTCATTCAAAACGTTTTTTGAATTCAGAATTTCAACAAATTAGTTTTTTTCCCAAATAAATTTTTACATTTAACTGCCGCAATTAGTAGAAATAATTGGTTAGAAGATTTAAATTCTAAATATCAAAGGAGAACCCGATTTTACTAAAAAAAATAAGAAAGTGCTAAAAACACTTTTCTCAATACTCATTTTGATACTCGTAAAAAATTGTCGACATATCTTAAAAAATAACAGAAAAAAGATCTTGATTATATAAGTTTTTGAAAATTAGATACCCGCTCACGTTTGATTCCAACTTTTTTCAATCTTAATATCTCTCTACATTTTAAAACAAAAGAGCAATTAAAATTCTTAAGCGGAGCAATTTATTTCCTTAATTGCGTAATTACATTGAACTTGGGATAGGGATAAAGATCAAGTGGATGTCTGCATCTAAACCCCGTATTTTCTCTTTTAAGCATTTGACATTTATAATCCTTTGCAATTATATTTTTCAACTGCGCGACCTTAGTTTCGATTTCGGATTTTGAAACAAATGCGACTGTGTTGTGTTTGCTGTTGCTTTAGCTCATCCACTTAGAAGCTGTGTAAAAGACTAATGATATTGATTAGTAATTTAAGGAAACAATTCTGCACCTAATACTTCAGTTTCCTCCTCTTTTTTCTCTAGACGCTTCCTATCAAAATACTTGACAGTTTGATAAATCCTTTTCTCTAATTACAATCGTTTACTTTTAATGAACGACGGATAATTACCTGAAGGCAAAGAGAGAATAAAAAATATTGAATCGGATTATTTTTATAATGAAACAGATTCGATGAAACTAATGTCTGTGTTTATGTATGTGTAAGTGATATTGTTTTGCTTCTTAGATGGATTGCTTTAACAACTTGTGAAGAAAAAAACAGTTGTTGGTTAGCAATAATCCTATTAATTAATTTTTATACAAAGAAAGTACCAACGAAGAAGTCTCTTTTATATAGTCTAATGAATTTTAGATTGATGATTTTGCGTCAATTTAAGACTTTCTATAACATTTTACGATAGAATAATTTTTTAGTTTTTATAACTAATGTTAAAAAGGCTTAGAAATATATACTAAGAAGCCAAAAATAGTTTTGAAAAAAACTGAAAGATTATTTTTTGCGT
>BGPR01044065.1:1727-12737 GCA_013235015.1 Araneus ventricosus | reverse complement strand
AAAAAGAGGTAAATTAGCATAACAATATATCTGGAATACTTTTGAATACATATTATAAATATATCATTAACACCTACATACACGAATTCAAGTAAAATAAAATTCATTTCAAGAAAAATTGAGAAATTTGCATGTTTTTATTAAAATGAATAAATTTTAAAAATGATGACATTTTAATGATTATTGAAAAATTTCTATAAATCTCTGAATAAAGTCACATCATTAAAGTCAGTGGCAACTCAACTAGACAGCAAGACTCGGAATTGACGAGATTTCAAAATATTGGTATACTACGTAAATCGATAATTCGAGATTTGTCGTGATGTACGAACTGAGAGAATCGTGGATGTCGATATATCGGAGCGATTTCACATCCAGTTATCGGTAAATCGATTTTTAAAAGGATTAGTATTGAACAACTTTTTTTTCGATTAAGCGAAGACTACAAAGCCCTAATTGATTGTATTAGGAAAGCTATACGATTCAGGGCCTAGTTAAATAGTTCTACAAACAGTCTATTTTAACGTCTTAAGTTATAGGGAGACGGGGTACAATGGTCCATTGTAAATTTTGAATGTTTATTCTCAAAGTACTCATTTTTTTTCAGCTTGAAAAATGCATACATATTCTTTACATATTAACGTTTACATTACACTCACTCTAAATCCATAATTAGCTAAACTTTTTTTTAATATTTATTTTTTAGTAACTAATGACGAAGTGGCCCATTGTACCCCAGGCCCGGGGTACAATGGTCCACAGCTTGGGGTACTATGGACCACCAGTAAATTTTTAAAATGAAAATTTTAAAATAAACTTCATATATGGGAAAGTAAAAATGAATGCTGTAGTTAATATGAAAGAAAAGCTACTGATTTCAAAAAATGTGAAAGACGTTAATGTGAGAAAAATAGTACATCCTTTTTACAAGAAATGCTGTTAAAATCCAATACGACGTGGATAATCGAGAAATCGTTTGAATTCCCGGAGAAGCATCTAAAATTTATCCTACCCAATGGTCCATTCGGGAATTTCTTGTGGTCTCACTATCTCTTGAGACCAGCTTAAGTGTAAGCTTTTATCGAAAAAAGATGAGTCTTTCGGTCTCTTCGGTATTTTAACTTGGGTCATTACCAGTTCCATATTTTACGGTTGGGTGTGTATAATATTTCTACTAAAC
This sequence comes from Araneus ventricosus, assembly GCA_013235015.1. Classification (NCBI taxonomy): domain Eukaryota; kingdom Metazoa; phylum Arthropoda; class Arachnida; order Araneae; family Araneidae; genus Araneus; species Araneus ventricosus. The sequence goes on along the minus strand of BGPR01044065.1, from coordinate 11,557 downwards.
ACGTACAAACATTTTATTTTAAATAAATTATTGTTTTATAAAACAGTGATTAACCTTTTAACTGCGGGTGTGGTTTATAAACCAAATACTTAAATTATAGCCAGACGCGGGTGTGGTTTATAAACCAAATACTTCTATTAAAGCCACACGCGTTTGTGGTTTATAAACCAAATACTTAAATTATAGCCAAACGTGGATGTGGTTTATAACCAAACACTTAAATTATAGAGAGACGCGGGTGTGGTTTATAAACCAAATACTTAAATTATAGCCACACGCAGGTGTGGTTTATAAACCAAATACTTAAATTATAGCCAGACGTGGGTGTGGTTTATAAACAACTTGTTGCGGCTCTGGATTATGTACCACTAAATTATAAAAATAATTTTCATACATAAATAAAATATAGTAAATCTTTATTGCTTCTTATCGTTCATCTTGCCACTAAATTATAAAAATAAATAAGAAAATTTTAAATTCCTGTCGTTAATTATAAAATGCCTACTTAGTCATGCACATATTTTTAATTCGTCACTGTATCACAATAAATAAATAACTGATATATATTTCTTATTTTTGCATTAACAGCATCGGCTGTAATAAAAGTAGCCGCAGTTAAAGGGTTAATAACGAGTTGAATTTGGGGGTCAAGTGTTTTTTGTTGTGTCCGATAGAGGCAGAAGAAACCTTCACTAAAACTAACATTTGTAAGAAAACCCCAAGTTTTGAAGTTATTTCTTGAAATCTACACAGGTGGAGATCGATTACAATAACTCTGTTCATTAAAATGATTATATTAGATTTTACGTTTCTTTTAAACTGGTAGGGTTATAAATAACTGAAAAGCCTGATACATTCGCTCCTGTTATTTAGTTTATTTTGCATATAAAAAGCTATCTCAATAGATGCTTTAGACGAATGATCTCTGACTAATAATAATAGCTAAAATAAAAAGCTTAAAAAATGAAACCATGTCTTCTAACAAGCCTCTCTTTTTCTCCCTTTTGCACTTGAAATTAAAAATATTGAAGTGTAGAAAGTGTTAATTAAATCCAGTTAACTCTTTAAAGGCTCATTTTTTCTAGTAATAGTATATTAAAATAACTTTGAGAGTGAAATTAATTTATGTAAAGAAATTCAGTTAGCTCATTGGATGACATCAATCTGTTGTTAATTAATTTAGTCAATTAATAATTAGTTATCAAGTCAAGGCACTTCATTATGATTTGAACTAAGAAACAGAACATAAAAGATTTCATATCACCGAAAGTTGGCAAGAACTTAATGCAATTTTTAAGGTTGGCAAGAACTTGATGCAATTTTTAAGGTTGGCAAGAACTTAATGCAATTTTTAAGGTTGGAGTAAGTTGGCAAAAACTTAATGCAATTTTTAAGGTTGGCGTAAGTTGGCAAGAACTTAATGCAATTTTTAAGGTTGGCGTAAGTTGGCAAGAACTTACGCCAACCTTAAAAACTGCATTTAAGAATTAATGAATTTGGTGGCACTTAGAAAGGGTTAAATGATATTATCACTGTCATTCATTAATTTGCGCGAATCTTTTGCCATTCCATACAGTTGAAAATATTTTTTCTCTTTTTTCGGGGACAAACAATTGACGAGCTTAGGGGAACGAAGTGAGAATGCACCCTAAACTCCAGGTTAACCGAATATAGAGACTCAAACCTGAACACAAATGTTTGTATAATCCATCCATTCAACCTCTAATCTCATTATACCATAAAAAATTAAGTTATGTGTAATTAAATAAACGCAGAGTTGGAAGAATAGAGATGGCGCATAAAGACAGCCACCTGATATCAGTGTTCTAACCAGCGGGAGTGGTCTCCCCTAAACTTTCTCGTATACTCCTAACACATGTAGAGAAAACTAGAATAATAAAAGACGTCAAATAAACTTCCGTCGCAAGTAAACCAAAGTTGGAACCACGCGTGGTTTGAAGGATCAAAACAAATTCAAATCCTCTGCTCATTCTTTTACGCAACAGGACCTGGCGAGACTCCCTAAATGTTTGCTTCCTTACAAAATCGCTCCAGAATTGGTTTTTGGCAAACTGCCAAGTTTCGGAGCGTCCCTTTCTTGCACAGGCATTGCCACCAGTAGGCATGCGCAGGGAGTTGGTTTCAAAACTGAACAAGTATGCGATTATACAGACCGACAGACAGTCAACCCTTTGACGGATTTGGCCCAAAATTTATACGGACCTACATTCATGACGATAAAACTGTGTATAAAATTTTATCCATCTGGCTTTTCAAGTTTTTGAGTTATAGCGTTCGCATGACCTCGAACATACAGACAGACAGACTTCCCGTTGACGGAGTTTGTCCAAAATTTGATACAAACATACAAATTATGTTTAAAGACCACATACCAAATTTCATCCCAGTAGCTCTAATAGTTTTCGAGTTATCGTGTTCACAGACACACACACAGACAGACATAATTCCAAAATTGTGTTTTTCGGACTCAGGGAGGTCTAAAACGTGGAGATTCCTCAAAATCTGGAGTTCGAATTTTTTGAAGATTACAATACTTTCTCTTTGTATACTTCGGGTACGAGAAAGTAAAAAGTTACTTGTCCGTAAAGGGATAAGAGGCGCGAGAGTTGGAAGAAAAGTTTATAGTCATTGACATCTGAAGTTGATAGTGCTGGGATTGCTAGGCGGTGTATCATTACGCATATTAAAAAAATCCCGAGTAGTATCCTATTGCTATGAGTTAAGGTATCCGACTGGTTTAAAATCGTCGTTTTTGATGAAATTATCGAAAAACTTTTTATGACTTAATATTGTAGCCTGTTTAACCAGCTTTCTAAAACTGTCTCAATTTTTACTCTACGTGAATTACAAATGGAGTTACAGCTGCTTTATTACCGAACTGTAAGCATTATTTTATGTTGCATGAAAAATTTAAATGCGTTTTCTGAGAAATGATATTTTTGAGGAAAACTGTCGACCGTAACAATGATTTCTCAAAACGTTATTCAAGTATTGATATGAAATTTTCTGAGATTGTTTTCTGTAATATGCTTGATATTTTCCTCTAAAAACTAAGGTCCATTTTAAAATCAAGTATTATTTTTAAGTGCTTAAATAGAAACGAAAAGCATTTTTTATGAAAAATTACAAGTTTAGTAACTATATTCAGCTATATCTCAAAACTATTTTGAAGGACAAGAAATATTTTAGAGCATAACACAGATAACTGTCCTAAGAACGTACTCCTACAAGGATTTAAGTATATTTAGAATATAGTTTTGTCTATGGCTGTTAGTGTAAGGCAAATATTTTAGTCATTTTTCTTCAAATTTCTCAGGTTTTTTAAAAAAAATATTATTTTGAAAGCCTAATTTTACAATATTTTCATAGTTTTAAAACACATGCAGTTGAAAAATAACATTAAAATATATATATAAGTTATTTTTCAAAAAAATGTCTCCGAAAACAGTCGGATACCTTAAGCAATAAGCCAGTTTAGTTAAGATTTCTCCATCGCCATTAAAGGTTGTGTTTTTCTATTGACCTTCTCTTCCTTAACCAGAAGGACTTGTCTCCCCGAAACTTTCTCGTATACTTCTCCAAAAGGTGCTGTTTCCCCTCCCCCGCGTGGATAAAAAAATTCGAACCTAATGCAACCCAGAATCCAATGACTATCAGAAGGTTTTTCATTGTAGATTATAGTGATTGTAAAATAATTAGGTAAAGAATCAAATTCAAAGAGATGCGTACCGATTAAAACGCATCTCTCACACACTTCCACTCTTGCCGGCTCAAGGACAAAGTGACGTAATTCGCTCAATAGCTTCCGCGTGCACAGAGATTGCTACCAGTACGCATGCGCATGGAGAATCGAATTATAAAAATTAATTACGCAATTTGAACGACTTTTTTCAACCGATTGACACAAAAATTGGAAACAAATCTACACTCACGGTAAGAAGGCCACATACCAAATTTCATTTATCTAAGTGCTTTTGTTAAGAAGTTATTGCGATTACACAGACCGACAGACAGTCAACCCTTCTACGGATTTGGTCCAAGATTTGATAGGGATCTACATTCATGATGACAAAACTGTGTACCAAATTTTATCTATCTAGCTGTTCAAATTTTTGAGTTATAGAGTTCACATGAAAGCGGACAGACAGACTTCCCGTTGACGGATTTTGTCCAAAATTTGATATAAACCTACATATTATGTTTAAAGATCACATACCAAATTCCATCTTCGTAGTTCTAATAGTTTTCGACTTATCGTGTTCACAGACAGACAGAAAGACATAATTCCAAAATTGGGTTTTTCGAACTCGGGGAGGTCTAAAACGTGGAGATTCGTCAAAATCTCGAGTTCGAATTTTTCGACTATTACAATACTTTCTCTTTGTACACTTCGCTAACGAGAAAGTAAACCAGTGGGAGTAGCCTCCCCTAAACTTTCTCGTATACTGCTCAAAAATTTGTCATTTCCCCTCCCCTTGCGTGGATAAAAAAAAATTGAACCTACTGTAATCCAGAATGCAACGAATATCAGAAGGTTTTTCATTGCAGATTATAGTGATTGCAAAATATTTAAGTGAAGAATCATATTAAAAGAGATGCCTATGTATTAAAACGTAGAAATATTTATTTTCCATCACACTTTAGCAAGATGCGCTATTATACGAGCGAGCAAAAACGAAACAGGAGATAATACATATCTATCACAAACTCCGTCTCCAGGACAAAGTGACGTAATCCTCCCGCTTGGTACCAAAGATTGCTAAGTACGCATGCGCATGGAGATCAGTTTTGAAACGAATGCTTAACAAGTATGCGATTATACAGACGGACAGACAGTCAACCCTTTGACGTATTTGGCCCAAACTTTTATACGGACCTACATTCATGACGATAAAACTGTGTACCAAATTTTATCCATCTAGCTAATCAAGTTTTTGAGTTATAGTGTTCGCATGACTTCGGACATACAGACAGGCAGACTTCCCGTTGACGGATTTGTCCAAAATTTGATAGAAACCTACAAATTATGTGTAAAGACCACATACCAAATTTCATCCCCGTAGCTCTAATAGTTTTCGGGTTATCGTGCTCACAGACAGACAAACATAATTCCAAAATTGTGTTTTTCGGACTCAGGGAGGTCTAAAACGTGGAGATCCGTCAAAATCTCGAGTTCGAATTTTTTGACGATTACAATACTTTCTCTTTGTATACTTCGCATACGAGAAAGTATAAAAAGGTCATCCTTATGAAAAAGTTACGAAACAAACCGATGATGGCGACATCCTGAGATAATACACAAACGTTTTAAGATAATAAGATACATAATACAACATTAAGAAAGTGAACATTTACTGGAAATTATTTAAATAATTACCCTGAGTTTTCTTCCGCGTTCCTTTTCGTCCCCTGGCTTCCTTCCTTGCGCCAACTTCGCTTCCTGATTCTTGACTAGACGAGGACAACGGCGTTCCTTCACTGTCACGTGGCATACTCTCATACCCACTGCTAGTTCCGGAGAACTGTGGCGTTTTCGACAGTTTCCCCAGAAGTTCTTTCGTCTCTTTGATGTCTGTACTGATGACACTACTATCACTTCCATGGCCACTACTCGACTGTCTGGCTGCCCACTTGGCTTCCTTTTTGGATATGACGCTAGTTGGCGTCAGTGTAGTGATGGGTGGTGTGGCAGTAGATATGTAAGAGTACGATTCCGCACCTAGAACCACATCGCCGCGTGGCGATGAAACGCTGTTGGCGAATGGATTCGTCGGTGTCGATGTGCTGCGAATCAGGATTTGTGACTTGTTTCCTGACGACTGTGTTGGAGCTTCTGTCACAATCTGGGACGTGCTGGCATGAGTTGTAATCCACGAAACACTTGGACTCATGCCACCTGAAGTCTCTGCCTCATTGTTGAAATCCGAACAGGACGGGTAACTGTACTGACTGTGCTGCTTCATCTGCTTGTTCTGATTATTTCGATGAGAACCTAAAATGTTCCTTGGCGATAATTTTGGACTCCCCCTTTTTCTTTGATGCTGCCTCATCAAAGAGATTTCGTGCCTCTGGTCAGCGGTCTCTGATGTCTTTCCAACGTACGTCGAATTTTCGGCAATTATTCGAGATTTTGAAGTCCTTTGGGATAAATATTTTGTTGAATGAAATGTCACAGGACTCGAAGAAGGACCTTCACTGTACACACGACACCGCTGTTCCTGGATTATTTCTGTCAAAGAATGAACTTTCTCGACAGATGATGTATGTAATACTGGCTGGCCTTGGATAGAATCGGTAACACTTTTTGGAGCACCCTTTTCAGTAGATGGCAAATTTTCACTAGAAGTTCGTGTCCTTGAAAATTCGTCACTTTTATCTAGCGACTGTGAGCTATCGGCATTCTTCTTTTGAGCGCTAAGACTAGAAGATGTACTCCACCTGTGCTTTACTTTGCCGGGAGAGCTTTCAGCACTGTCTTTTTCATTCATTTGTCTTTTCAGAGGAGATTTTAAAGATTCTAAATCCTCCACCGAAATTTTAGAATATTTGGTTTGCTTAATGTTAGGAGGCACGACTTGTGTTGGTTTACCAAACTGAGAATAGCAGTCTGGAAAGAGAGGAACTTTTTGTATTTTGTTGTAAAAGGCTTCTAACCGAAGTCCATTCATAGGTTTTACATTAAACTGAAATTCGAAATTTTCTATGTCCAGTTCAGCTGGTTCACTGCGAATACTGTTCACATCATTTTCCCTTAACTCTTCTAAACTGGAATCAGCACTATGGTGGAGTTTTGTTACAAACGGGAATCGGTTTTCTGAACTACAGAAGCTACTTAAATTTGTAGGCATAGTCGGAGCTTTCCACGTTTCCTGTTTATTAGACCTCTCTATCATTTGTCTAAGATTGGCTAACTTTTCCAGTTTAGAAGCTAAAAGATTATTTTTCACTCGCAGATCTTCATTAGAATTTAAGTTCCTGGGCAGGCTGGTATGCGAAGAGTGAGGTAAAGTTCCACCTCTCAGAAGTCTTCTCGTAAGATCTGGATCTATGTGGCTGTCCGCCGTCCAGCCTTCTGGCACACTTAGCGTATCAAAATCTACGCTTGCTGCTCTAGAATCTGTAAAAGAAGATGCCAAATTCAAATCATCTGCACTTAAAGCATGCAAAGGATGCTCGATGTCTTCATAGCTGTCGGTATCACTAAAATGCTGATTGTCCATCAAAACTTCTCTCGGCCATCCACAAGATGAAAATATATCTTCTTCAGTTACTTGGATGCTCGAATCTGCCATCACGACAGGATCACCTTGTCCGTTATCAGTTATCAGCACGCAGCCATCTTTGTCTTCTAGATACAAATTCGAATTGGACAAACAACGATTTCCTTCCGAAAATTCACTGTTATTATCGTTAAAATCAACAGACCCTGATGAAGACTGTGAACTGCCATTGTCGGAATGGCCAAGAAGCTCGCTCAAATTTCCGTTAATTGAATTATCTAGATCCGATACCATTTGATGAGCCACTTTAGGTTTCACGTCTTTATCCTTGGCGATTTTGTTAACGGCATCGCTTGCAGGTTGCCTTTGAGGTTCCTTAACCACCACGGAAGGTTTAGCATAAATATGCGTATCTGTATCTGATGTTGACGGATGTGGTATTTGGTCCATTGACTTGTTCCTGGATTCTTTCTTGGCTTTATCAGTGTTATGAGACGAACTGTGCTTGTCAACAGAATCGGATGGTATGTTCTTAACTGCTGCGGAAGACTTTTCATCTTTCCTCGGCGGGAAATCGATCCAAACTTCTTTCGTTCGCTCCGATTCAGGGATTATTCTAGAATGATCTTCAACCCATTTTCTAATCATGGTTTCCTTTTGCACATCCATATAACCATACATACCAGGGCCATCGACCCATTTTTCTTTCTGCAACTGGTGCAAAGTTCTGGAATCGAATTTTGGTTTAGTAAACCTGGGCCCGTCAATCCACGTTTCGTCACTAGTAGGCTTAGGTTCTTTTGTTAAAAGCTTCAGAGCACTTTCTGCTTGTTGTTGTTGCAAGTAGATTTGTTGTTGCTGGTTTGCATCTTGCTTATGTGAGCGTTTTGATTTACGCTGGGACTGCGGACTTCCAGTCACTGTACCCGCAGCAACTGTCTTCTGGTGCACATCGGAAGCTGTAAGTTTCGCGCTTCTACTCGGAGAGCTTTTGCTGATTGAATCGGTGGATCCCTTTGATTTTTTCAAGTCACCAGAGTAGTCCATCATCACATACTTGCTCATTTTAGGAGACATTTTAGGACTATCTGCAGCATCTGTCAGCTTTTGATGCTTTGGTGAGGAATAAGGAGATGAACAGACGGATTTCTTTTTGGGTGAAGCAACTGCACTAGTCCTGATCTGTTCGTTTAAGGCACTTTTAGATACATATTCAGAAGTCTTTGGCGGTTTACCCGTTGCATTAGTGTTAGCACTGCTTGTACCAGCACTCGCCGCTGGTTTGTCTGAGTGGTGGGACTTGGTGGTAGTTTGTTTTTTGGAGGATCCACCAACCTGCGTCGAGGATGTGCTCTGATTTTCTTTGGCTAACGGGGACATAGGCTGGCTGTTGCGTCTATCACATAATGCAAGGGGGCTACTTCGAGCAGAACCGACGAATATCACAGTGTCACATGATTGTTCACTGCTGGATGTATAGTCTGGGTCACTGCTTCCAGACTTCACAGCACCGTCTTCTCCGACTGCATGGATTCGAACGAAAGGTCTGCACACTCCCTTGTCGTCGCCTATCGGGCCCAGTTCGGAAGACGCAGCAAACTGTGATGGAGAAAAACAAAAGAAAATGTTAGAAGTATCTCTTGAATGCTTATTCTATATCAGTTAAAATTCACTGAATACCAAACTTTTAACGTAGGACTACGTTCCTCCCATTGGGGTCTCAGGAGGGAATATGATTCACAAGCCAAAACGCCACAAAGGCGTTGTATGGGAGATCCTCTATGTCTCATTAAATACATATGTTAAAAACTTAACTAATATCTTATTTTAGAGATAAAGGGTAACGATAGAAGCTACAAAAAAATGGAAAATCGGAATTGTAGTTCAGCGACTACTGAGTCACAAAGTTGGTCAAAAATACGTATGAATTGGTGATGCGATCCTCTATATCTCGGTAAATACATATGTTGAAAGCATAACTAATGTCTTATTTTAGAGATAAAGGGTAACAACAGAAGCTCCAAAAAAATCAAAATCGGAATTGTAGTTCAGCGAATACTGAGTAGCAAAGTTGGGAAAAAAATACGCATGAATTGGTGACGCGATCCTCTATATCTCGGTAACCACTTATGTTAGACACATAACGTCTTATTTTAGAGATTAACAACAGAAGTTACAAAAAAATATGAAAATCGGAATCGTAGTTCAGCGACTACTCAGTCGCAAAGTTGGACAAAAATACTCATAAATTGGTGGCGCGATCCTCTATATCTCGGTAACTACATATGTTAAAAGCATAACTAACGTATTGTTTTGGAGATAAAGGGTAACAACAGAAATTACAAAAAAATTGAAAATCGGAATTGTAATTCAGCGATTACCGAGTCGCAAAGTTGGACAAAAGTACGCATGAATTGGTGACGCGATCCTCTATATCTCGGTAACTACATATGGGTAACAACAAAAGTTACAAAAAAAATTGAGAATCTGAATTGTAGTTCATAGACTACTGAGTCGCAAAGTTGGGCAAAAATATGCTTGAATTGGTGACGCGATCCTCTATAACTCGGTAAGACGTTACAAAAACAA
>BGPR01044064.1:0-12737 GCA_013235015.1 Araneus ventricosus | reverse complement strand
CTTCTCAACTGACTAATAGGTCTCAGGTTTCGGAAACTCCTGTATTGCCTTAACTTAAGTAGTCATTGGACGAATACTGGAAAGTATCACAAAAAGATTTGCTTGATCTGGTGTGGATTTGATTTCTCTCGAAAAGGATTGCACTCTTCTTTCCAATAACCAACTCTTAATTACGATCACAAGACTTACACTGCCAGTAGAAGCAATAATGACTCCCGGTGGTGCAACACACAAGTCGTGCGCGCCACCTATTGGAAAAAATGTTTCCAACTTCTTAACACTGCCGACCTTGAAACCGTAAGGGTTTCAACAAATTTATATACAATAAATCAATAATACACTAATAATAAGAAACACAATTATTTTAAACACATGACGATATTAATGCAATAAACACAAGAGTAATATAATAATAACATTGCAATGATACATTTTACATACAGAAAATCTAATCATTTATGGGAAGAACACATACATCTCTTACATTTCTTTTAAGTGTTCTACCAGTAGGTAACAAAACATTCACTACTCTTACCTTTTCATCTTTACTGATAATTATTTCAGATATTCTGCACGCTAAATTCAATTGAGCGATTTTTGGACTCCAAAAGGGAGCGAATGAAAAAATTCTCTTTTTCGATCTTTTAGTACGAAAAATCGCTCCTTAAAACACTTTTATCGGCACAAACCAGTTCCCACTTCCTGTACGTCAGAAAACAGAACACGGAATCGGAATTCTCCTTTCTAGTTCGATCCTTTACTGAGTTTTTTCTAATTACTGTTTCACTCACGAGGGGGTGTCTGAGAAATCATTGGTTAATATCATCACGTGACCTTTCCTTATCTCTGTTTCTACATAGACCCGATAAGATCAGCCGACATTTTGTTTTATTTTAGCTCGCGTCCTTCATACTTCATAACAGAGGAAGCATTTTGGAGCGAAAAAAGATTATTAAATCTTTTTAATTAACAACATCGATCCGGAAGGCATATTCCCATTCCTTACTTGATTTTGAGTATGGAGGAAAATTGAGCGATTTCATTGGTCCACTCCTACGAGACGTCATACGCGCACCCGCTTAGCTTATAGAAACCGTACTGCGCAATTGTAAACATAGACGCAAGTATCAGTTGATACGTTATGTTTACTAAATCACATAAGATGAATTAGTTCGATTTTGTATTATTACTTTACTATATACCCTAGTCTGTCATAATTGATGATAATCATTATGATTTTAACCTTCTATTTTTACTAGTATTGTAACAAATATTTTAATTTGGCATGTGTTTTTTTCTCTACTGTTTTTCGAAAAGAGATTAAGTTCAACTTTAATTTTCTGTCTTCTTTAGTAGGGTAGATGCTCCAGATTTGGCCACATTAAGAGCAAATTTGAAATTGAAATTTTACAGTAGATGACTGTTTAAAGCATATTAAATCATATACTTATACTATTCTTTAGCAAATTTTATTGGCTTTCTGCTAGTTATAAAATTTTTCTGAAGAATATTTCAGATTTTGAGTTATGAATTTTTAAATAAATTAAAACAACTTAAACCAGTTTTGGCCACCTTGCACCAGTTTTGGCTACTTCTATGCACCAGTCTATGCATCAATTTTGGCCACTCAAATATTATATTTTCAACAGACATTTTAATGAATTTTCAGTCAAAATAAATAATTTTTATGCAATAGGTATTTTAGTTCATTATTTTCTGTTATTTTAATTGTGATTTTTATGAATTTATTAAGATATATAATAAAATTTACCTAAGCTGATTTTAGAGCTACAAATTTCGATTTAAAAAAAAGAAACAGGAATGCAGAAAACAATAATTTAATTTGGTTGATAAAATACAAACTGTATATAATCACATAACTTTTTTTGATAAAATATGAAACAAAAAATGGAGAGAGAAATAAACTTACATTGCAAAAACTTAAAGCATAGGGTTTTTTTTTTTAAAAAAATCTTATAAATCAAGAATTTTCATTATTATACTCACTAACAATATCCACTAATATATATTTTTATAATTTTTAATTGCAACATTAATCAAATTCATCAAAATCATTTTTAAAATTAGAGCAATCCATGCACATAATAGAATATTCCTCATCTTTCGAGTCAGGTTCCTGAAGTTGAAATTTTCTAACATAAATGTGAGGTAAACATTCAAAACGGAGATGTTTTTGACATTCCATTTTCGATGGCCTTAACTGCATTAGCAACTTTAGATGGTGAGTAGCAAAATCTTTGTATGGAAATGCAAACTGCCTTCTTATTTTTGATTGGAGCCATTACTATGTAAAGTGAAAACAAAACTAAATCGGTTACTTTTATTTTAGAAACAAAACTAAATCAGTTTGCTTTTATTTAAAAAAAATAAAACTAAGTTAGTTGCTTTTATTTTAGAAATAAAACTAAATTAGTTGATTTTATCTCATCCAGATATTCTTAAATTTATGTAATGGCTAAAAACACAATTATGAAGCATGTGGCTAAAACTGGAACACTACATGTTTCACTTTTGGCCAATTGAATGGCTAAAACTGGCACATATAGTCAATTTAAAGTGTCAGTTTTTGCCACCACCCATTTAACATTAAAAATAATTGAATTTGATATAAATAAATTTGATATATATTAAATATGAAATCAGAATAAAAACGGAAGCTTAACTCATAAGACCTAAGGGACTAATCATTTAATTCTGAGAGCCTGATGATGAAAAACTGCAAAACCTTGTTCCTTAACAAAAACCTTAACAGTTGTGAGCATACAATACATGATCATGCATTTAATTTTTTTACATGCCACATGTTTGAGAAAAGAAAAAGAAGAATTTTGATTTTGAAGAATAAAAATCTAAAATATGTAATGATCTTTTATTACTTGTAATAGGTGTCAGGATCTGAGAATTTATTTGCTTATAACTATTCTCATTTTAAATTGGATATTATTCTGAAAGTTATATTAATTTCCCAGCTGCAGAATAGTCATTATCTTGAAATTTGATTTAAATTCTTATACAATTAAATATTTTAATAAAAACTGAAATATTATGACAGTTTTTTTTTTTTTAAATGCTTATTTTGATTATAAATGGCAAGTACAAATTATCACACTACAAAAAATCTTACTCCCATTTCCAAACACAAAAATAAATATTGTGAAAGATATTAGGAAACTAAACAAAGAAAGTAATATCATAACCTTTTATTTGTTGGATTTCAGTTGAATGATGCAAAAAATTATATTTCTGTATGTATGTAGTTTCAATTAAGAAAGCTAAAGTGAATAGAAAATTGGTAATACTTCAGTCAAGCAAGTAGATATTAGTAAAACAGTAACATTAAATCGAAGAAAAAATATTTGTTTTTCATTATTTCTTATTGTGCAAATACAGTAGATGATATAGTTTATAACAATTTTTAAAATTTTAAAATTATTTATTTACAGCAATATTATGACAAACATAAATTTCTCACAATTTCTGGATTTAAAGAAAAATATTTAGTTACTGTCTTTTTAAAGACATAATAATGATAAGTATCATTATTATGTCTTTTAATAGTTTCTAAGATGAAAATAACATTTCCTGAATATAAACATATAAATTTGATACAATTTTTAAATATTTGATAAAAAGCAATCTTTTCAAATATACGTACAATACTGAATCTGTCAGTGAAATATTTAATGCTAAAAATAAATATTAAGAAAAAAAAGACTATTCTATCAAAAAAATTCTAGAAAAATTTCTATTAACTTGGATAGCTGTTCAATACACTTTTCACTACATAGCAATACATAAAAACAGCAATGCATCTTTTCATATGGAATTTTACATTGCAAGCACAGAAAATTTGCAAATAAATACTTTGACTAATTTTCACTTTTCAAAATTATAAAATACACATAAAAAAATGAAAATACTGATTATAAACATACAAATTTGATACAATTTTTAGATAGATGACAGAAAGCATTCTTTTCAAATATATGTACAATATTTAAACAGTTAGTGAACTGTATAATGCAAGAAATAAAAATTAAGAGAAAAGGCTATTCTATGCAATAATAAATTCCAGAAGTATTTCTAGCAACTTCTTCAAATCAGATACTCATTCCACAATGGATAAGTGGGAATATATGATCCAACATACCCTACTGCATTAAGATATGCTTCTTCGGTACATGTTGGTGTCTCGGCATACATGATTTGTTGGAAATGAGACACCAGTTGTCGTCTGTAATTATTTGGGATCCCATTTTTAGAATCCCAAAGCCACCTCCACACAGCCTGATCAACATGGAAAATGCAAAGGAAATGTTGACTCTGAGGCCATGTTTTCTTCAGAGCCGAAATTTCAGTATCTGAATCGCCTGTGATGAATGTTGCAGGGCCCTCTTTATTACAGAATGCAGACTCTTTGAGGATATATAAAATTAAGTGAAAGCCCTGTTTGTAAGAACAATCAGTCTGTCGCTTTGTGATGAAAATCCCTACAGGGACTGCTCCTGCAGCACAAGGTGTTAGCATAAATGTCACAGAATGACTCTCTGCATCACAGGAACTTGTTGAACAAAAATGATCTCCTTTGATGTTGGCAAGCAGTGAGATCTCTTCATGATAGGGGTCACAATGGCAACTGCAAAAGGATTTTCTTCAAATTCAACTTGTACATTGCAGTTTCTGTACGTTGTCATTTTTTCTTTCAATTTCTGAAGAAAAGCATATCAATTTTAATAGTTTTGAAAAATGCTTTTTTTTGTGTAACATAAAATAAACAAATGCAATTAGAAAATCTCTTATTAATGGCTGAGAAACCAGAAGCTCTGGTAAGAAATTTAAAAAGTTCTATCATCATCTGAAAACAGGAGATCCAGAAAGTCTTAATGTTTTATCCAGAGACATACATAAACTGTGAGTTAAAGAAAATATAATAATCACCTTGCTGCCATTACCATATTCACAGATAACATTTGGCCTAGGTTGTCAACAATATTATACATATATATTACTTAAAAATAGCAACTTATTTTCACAAGATATTTCCTTCCTGCACTTCCTTCACCATGATAAATAAAACAGTATAGATAAATCAGTATAGCTCAGTATAGATAAATAGTTACTTAATAATCCTTACATTTTTTTCACTCCTAATATTAAATCTCATCCAATCCATCCACATTTATAATGAAGATTGAGCCCCTGTAAGTGCTATGTTTTACATTAATCTCTTTTATCTCCACAATTTGAACTATATTACAAATATTGATGTCTATAAATCACAAGTACCGTAATTCATGATAAAATATACAGGTATGGAATACAGAAATTATATAAAAAACTGATCTTATGAAGTGATGAAACATATTCTTCTATTCTGGAAATTGTTAATGTAATATCCTACTTAGGTTTGAAAAAGTTCAGATTTTGTAACTTACTTCAATCATGCCATGCCCATTTCGAGGTCCAAGATTAAGAAGTCTCCATTTTTCATGCCAATATTCAATTGTCCTTTGAGTAGGATTAATCCTACTATTTGCCAAATCACTTTGTTGGAAGTCAGCATTCATTTCCTGAACTCCTTTGTGGTATATGGCTGATTCTGCAGGTTCCATGCCATCATTGAAATAATTTTCAAACTGTTCCCTACATTCTTCTGCAGGTAGAAATCTCAAAGTTTCAACTGTCATAAGACTGTGTTTATGAAATGAAGTAATAGTAATTACCCCAACTAATCCTCTCTGAAAATATTCACAGTTTATTTCTTTAATTAACACACTTCTATCAAATAAATGAAGCATGGTTTAAAATGCTTTGATAAATAAAAATAAAATGGATTTATAAATAAGATAACCAAAATTTTCTTATAGAAATAAATGATTGCTTAAATAAAGCATTTACTGAATATGAAGTGAGAATGAACACAAACTCTAATCTTTTCATTATCAAAGTCTAAGCTAACTCATTAGTTTTAATTAAATTACTGAAAAAAGCAAAGGGTTTATTTTATGCATTTTTTTGAGTGATACATTTCTAGAGACATTAATTTTTCAAAAAGATATATGAAGTTACAACTTTTTATTTAAAAAAAAGTAACAATAATTTGACTAAATTTTTGGATTTTGGGAATAATAATGTTAAAAAGGGAGAGAGTTCCATTTGAAAGAAGATATATACAATGAAATCTTCAATAGTTTTAATAATGCAAATTAAAATTAAACTTCAAGTTTAAAAATAATGTTTTCTGGAAACGACTGGATAATTTTGACGATAAATGAAAATTAACTTACTTCAATAAACTTGTCTGTCATTCTAGTGCGTGTAGTATCTAGTTTGATTTTTACTTTTGTTGAAGCAAAGCTTTCAGAATTCTTTGAAATTCCTTTCTTGTTCTTCATGGAAGGCACCTTACTAAATGAGCTGTGATGACACACAAACTTTTTCCTGTAATAATGTCAATAAAACCTATTTAGAAAGAGCTGAAATAGATCCCCTATTTAACACTGAAAAGGTAAGATTAATTTGGAAACAAAACTTATCAGCAAACAAATTTTTCTCCTGCAGGGCATGAATCTCTGCTGTTTCGTTTCGTATTTGTTCTATTGACAAATTCTTTCACCCATTCATTAATAACACTCATGATTTTATGTTGCATCATATGGTAACTACATCATTGCTCTCCACTATTGCATTTTCAAAATTTGGAGCCAAATTATCAGTTGTAATATTCATGCGAATATGCTCTGGCAAATCCATCTTCATCGCGAGTTAAAAAGAAGAAAGAAAAGGCACTCGATAAAACACAAACGAAAGTTAGTAGTTGAATAATGGCGAAGTCCGAAAAGAACGAATAGTAACCTAAGCAAATTCGAAGTTCGCGTTTTAGTGACGTCACCCATTCGCGAATTGCGCGGTGGAGCTAACCAATGAAATTGTTCGATTTTCCTCCATACTCAAAATCAAGTAAGGAATGGGAATAAGCATACGGAAGGTGGATAGAAGCATTATGATGGGTGAGTAACATTTTCAAATTCTAAAATTGTACTTTAAAGCATTTCATAGTTCATATATTTTTCATATGACACCACTTCACGCCAAATCCTTTATCGACTGTGTGCAAAGATTATTAGTAGATTAACTTCACAATACTCTTTGTGAATTCGTCATTATTTTAATATTTTTCTATTGGAAATTAATAATGAGTCTGATTTTCTAATATGGCAATAACCCCACGTTATGCGATTTTTTTTGCATCGATCGTGTTTAAAAATTGTATTAATTAAACAGATAGTAAAATAAATCAATACTGTTTATTAATTTTCCATTATTTTAATATTTTGGACATTGTTTAATAATTGTAAAGTATCTGCAGTTTTTATAAATATTTTTTGATATATGTGTTTATTTTGCTTGGATAAAATGTGTACTCATCAGAATTAACTTCCATTAATAAATATTTGAACATCTTGGGGGAATTTTAATTTGCCTGTCCACAAAGTGCTTGTGTTTTGGGAGGCTATTTTAATGGAAGTTTAGTTAATAAATTATATCTATTGCATATAATATAATTAAAATTACATTTATGCTCATTCTGCAAAAACTTTGTTAAATGAACTAATTCCATTCTGAACATATGATCCTTGACATATAACATATCCCTGACATATGTTATACTTGAATGCAAATTTGAAAATTCCCGAGACATTAAAGATAATAAGAGTAAAAATAATAAGACATCTTCATCCTGAATACATTGTTTTATGACACTTTATTTTCAGAAAATTATTTATCATTCAAGATTATCCATTAGAAAGTTAAGGAAGAAATTTTAAAAAAATGAAAATTAATTTCATCCCCTGTCATATTAATCACACTTATTTTTATTTTTAATTTAATGTATATGTAAATTTGGTTTCAGCTCTGAATGCATGTTGATGATCCCCGAAGGTCAGCAGACCTATATCAGGTCCATGAGCTTGTACACCCTAAAGAAATCCAAAATCAATAGAGGATCCTTTTTGGAAAGCCCCAGGTCGAGAACCCTGATACCAGTGATGCACCGGGTGTGCATGTTTTAAAAGTGTTTTGAAGTGAAACTTTGGGAGAAAAAAGATTGCAAAATTTAATTTGCCTGTCCACAAAATGCTTGTGTTTTGTCAGACTAATCTAATGAAAATTTATTTATCTAACTTATATCTAATACATATAATATAATTTACATTATATCTATGCACATTCTGCAAAACTTTGTTAAATGACCTAATTCCCTTCTGAACATATCCTTGACATATATTATACTTGAATGCAAATTTTAAAATTCCTGAGACATTAAAAATAATAAGAGATATCTTCATCTTAAATCCTACATTGTTTTATGCCACTTTATTTTTTCGAAAATTATTTATCATTGTAGATTATCCATTAGAAAGTTCAGGAAGAAATTTAAAATAATAAAAATTATCTTTATCCAATGTATTAATCACACCTATTTTTATCACTTATTATATTTATATATATACATTTTTAGAATGTTAGTGAGAATTTAATCAATCTGGATTTCTTCTTATAGATTTACTTTCCATTAAGATTATTAAAATTTTTAAAAGTTTTGTCTCTTATTGATGTACCAATTACCTAATTGATCAGGTCATTTATAAGCATAAAGCTAGTTATTATTATTATTATTAATTGTGCATTGGGATGAGTGTTTTTAGTTTTAATTTTTCCACTATTGGAATATTGGGGGGGGGATAGATTATTTGGGTACAATTAGCTTTTTCCATTTCTCTCGCATCTTCATACTTCCCTATAAGAATGTACTGTTGATGTTTAACTCAGTGCTGTAGGGTAAATATCTTTATATATTTTAAGAAATTTGATTTTCTTTATTGATTTTAGGCTATGCTATTTAATCGACACTGACATTTATAAAATGCATGGATGACTTGTTTCAAATGCCAAAAAGTTGTTACAGATATATTCTCTGAAGAAGTAGATAGTAAGACTGAATAAAACTAATTGATTTTTTTCATTGTAGATTAGTAATGAATTTGCTTTAGAAAGTTATATAATGCATAACTTCTCTTCTAAATATGATTGTTTTTTCATAGAAATATAACTGTGTTTGTGTGAACTAATTAAAAATTATTATATGTTTAGGAAAATCCATCTATTAATGACGTCCATCTATTTAATATAGCTGCAAATGCTTTGCAACTTATTCTAAAAAAATTGCACAATTTTTTATGAATATTTTTATTTCTCTCATTCATAAAGAGTTAACTTTTGTTTTAGTTTAAAATTTTGCAAGCCATTGCGGGGTTACTAACTAAAGATTCTTACTGTAACTTTTATATAACAGGTATCTAAGGTTAACAGAGGTCCTATGATATACTTCAAAACAAAAAGCTAAATATTGTTTAAAAATTTGCAAATATGTGTGCGAAACAAATGGATGTGTGCCTCATCTTAAAAATAACCAATCATAATAGAATGGTGTGGGGAGTACATGACAAGACCCAATTCCATAATTTGTTCAAAAGGTTCATTAAAACCCCCTTTTTCACTGTTCTGTATATAAGAATAATTAAACCACTAGTTTGTAAAAGACATTTACAGAGCAGTTTTCAATTGTTGTGACAAAAACCAATTGCTTAAAAAAAATCTGTGAGCTATGTCCTTCACTATGTTGCAGAAATTTTTCTCTAATTAAATAATATATTTTGCAGGTTTCGGGAGATTAAAAGCTTCATTAGGAACAAAACGAAAACTAAAAGCATTTTATTAAATTATTTATTTAGAAGTTTATTTGTGAAAAATATCTTGAAATATTTCAGTTCAGAATTGCATTTATATATTGCATTGAAACAAAAAATAAATGTATAAAAAGCAGTGAGATTTAGTCTTTTATTTGTGATATATGTTTACTAGTGTGTGTTTACTAGTCAGGAATGATTGTATATGAACACTTATAGATTTAAAAGTAGAGAAATGTTATATTTAATTGTAAGTGAGAATTTTATGTGTGATATTTTTATATGAATTTTACCAAAATATAACTGTAGATATTTTATACAGAAGCATCAGTTTTATTTGTAGATAATTCAAGATTTTGCATTGGAAAAGAGTCTAAAATGCACATTTGCCATGTATGCAAATATTAGAAAAACAAATAATGAGCTTTTATTATTGGAAAATTTGTTTTTGCATGATTATAGCAGAAAAAAATTTACACAGGAAATGGCTATCTTTTATAATTTATTTGATTACCAAGTGAGTTTTTTTTGGTGGGGGGTAAATTTTATGTGTTGATTTGTGATTTTAGAAGTCAGTTTTTTATGTGTGCAATGTATTTCAATAAATTCAGACACTTTGTTAATTTTGCGTATAAAATTTACAGATAAATATGTGTAATATTTTTATGAATGACAAAAATTTTTCTTGGGGTGTGTAATCAAGAGAGTTTTAAGTAACATCTTCTTTATTTATTTATGTTTTACCTGTATTTAAAACTGCCTTTACACCAATAACATTTATACACTCTAGTTGGTTACATTTTGCTTCCATGTAAATATAGTATAATTTTAAATTTAATTGTAACACATTTAAGAACATTCTTTCTCTTCAAATTTATTTTAAGCTTTTAACCCATGTGCAGTTCTGATTATCTCAATTGGGTACTTATTATAATAAGTTTTTATTCTGTAATTTATCATCAGTTCGATTCTTTTTCAGTAAGCATTTTTCATCTTGGTTGTTATTGTTGGAAGTGTAATACTTGGTTGTACTACAGTGAATTTATGTAAAAATGTATTTTTATGTTGCAATAAAAGAATAAAAATACTGTGCTGCTGTTATTTGTTACTTGGGTTATTATCTATAAATTAGTATCTTATATGCAGTATTATTTGTAAAAATAAATGGAATAAAAAAATTTATATTCATTTATAAAATCATAAGTTTTTCATTAGAGCAATTAATTTCTTATGATTTGTTAAAGAATAAAGATTTGAAGTAATATTTTGGCAGTTTCTCTTGTTTAGATCTTTGCAAAAATATATATTATTAGGTACGTATAATTATACTATTTTTATATTTATGTTCCAACATGTTATTCTGGTACTCATGCAAAGAGCACTAATTAGTTATTGAAGTTTTGAGCAAAGATCATAATAACCTTTACTGTTAATATAATTTAACTTGTGTTGCAAAGAGTAGTTTTAATGTTTCTTAGAATTCTTATGCAGTTTCAGAAACAAAGTATTTTGTTAAAATTTCCAATATTCTTTTACATATAAGAAATGTAATATACCGTTTTAATAGATTTTTTAGGATATTCATTCCATTTTTAAAAAATTAAATTTCATATTTTTTTTTCATTTTAAATAACTGGTAAAATTGTTTTTAATAATGTATATTGTACACAAGCAGTGATTCTGAGTAGGGAGAAAGCCAGGAAACTAATATAATTAGTAGCCTTAAATCAGGGAAATGTTGTACGTTTAGTCACGGAAATTTTTTTCACAGTTTCTGTAGCCACCCTCCTGTATTATATTTTTTAAGCTGACTCAGTCTGTCAAGACTTTACTAGTCGGTGCAAACTCAAAAGCCTTATAATTAATATTTTCTAAAAATTATAATTCGTAAAAGAATGAGTAAAATTCATGCAAATAACGTGTGTTGTGTGCTTTAGATGTTGTTAAAGGATAAATGGAATATAAAATAGCAATATTAGAAAATATGGTGAAAAATATGTATTTAGAGAAATGCAGATTTAGAGAATACAGTTAAATCTTCAAAAAAAAACCAGATATTCGTCAAGTTTAATGATTTTGTGAAAATTGCTAAATAACTGCAAATTGAATTGAAGACACAATGCAAATTCTTAAAAAATCTACAGGATATTTAAAGAAATAATAAAAAAGAATTTTTTTGCATATTTTATTAAATTAAATTGAAGAAAAAATGCAGTTTTTTTCTGTATTCAAAAAATTTTGCAGAATATTTAGAGGAAAATATAATAAGAAATTTTTTTGCAGATTACATCGAAGAAAAAATGCCGATTTTTTGCTGTCTTGCAAAAAATCTGCAGAATATATAGAGAAAAATATAATAAAAAATTTTATGCCGTTTAAATTGAAGAAAAAATGCAGATTTCTTCTGTCTTAAAAAAATATGAAGAATATTTAAAAGAAAAATATAAGAAGAAAATTTTCTGCAGATTAAATTGAAGAAAAACTGCAGATTTTTTGTCTCCAAAAAATCTGCAGAAATCTTTTAAGAAAACTTTAAAAAAAAACTTCTGCAGGTTTTTTTAGCTGGGTTATTAAAAAATTATTTATTATAAACCGTGCTATATAGTTTGCAATT
Source organism: Araneus ventricosus (assembly GCA_013235015.1). Taxonomy (NCBI): domain Eukaryota; kingdom Metazoa; phylum Arthropoda; class Arachnida; order Araneae; family Araneidae; genus Araneus; species Araneus ventricosus. The sequence continues at coordinate 350 of BGPR01044064.1, read as the reverse complement.
GTTTTCATTATAGAAATCTGTTGTACTGTACAGAATAATGCTGGTATTAAAAGAAGCACCCCCCAAATTGTTTCTTACTAGTTTTTAAAATAGCAGAAGTGATGAAATTAAGGTAAAAGACCGTTTTTGTTTAGTAAAAATCTTTACAAGGATAAAATAATAAGCAGCATTTTACTACCTCAAGGGGGATATTTATTCATAATGCTCTTTATAAGGTACAAAGTAATGAAGCAATGTTGAATGTTTTTTAGAACATTGTTGACATCGAAAGGTCAACGTACAATTTCGAACGGCATGAAATTTCAGACAATTGAAACAAAGGTTGTTTCTTTTTATGAATTCACATCTAT
>BGPR01044062.1:0-12738 GCA_013235015.1 Araneus ventricosus | reverse complement strand
ATACGAGAGTGAACCTTCAAGGCCATCATTTTGTATAAACCCAGTAAGAGCTTTATTTTTAAAGAAAGTATAAGTGCGAAAAACTTCGAATTACTTTTAATACTGTTTATTCAGTTTTTTTAAAAAAATTATACCGAATTTTTACTGATCTGTATCAATTTTTTTCTCATTATAGAAATTGGAATAAGCCTAAGAAGATAATTTTAATAACGTTTAGTTTTCAGGCAAGCTTCTGAAGTGTCACGATATACTGTTAACAGCTTTAAATTTCACTTGAAAAACTAGATTGCCGTCATGTTCCTCAGTTACAAGAGGATTTCTGATCAGAAAAATTTTGATTCAGACTTATGATTTCAATTGTGGTCATATATTGAGGACAAAACGTGAAACCACTCTTTCAACTTCCACTCTATCTGGCGTGGACGTTTAACTCTTTAATCCCGAGGCGACTTTTTTCTCCTAGATGCTTTAAAACCCGGCTATTTTGGGAGGCTAAGACATGAATTGGACTCTCCCAACTTACGTGGTCATTTACCCTATCACTCCACCCCATGCTGTAACCTTCCCCTTAAGGCGCGCGGAAATGGGCTGTGGTGGGAAGGATAATTGGAACCCTTACCGCGCTTATCTCCTAAGCGATTTCAGAAACTCCCTCCCCTCTAAAGAAGCCAACCGTCTCAGACCGGCCTTCAACGTCGTTATGGGAGGGTTAAAACAAGATGGCAGACTTAATTACATGGATCACATAATTACATGGATCTTATGTGGAATCTATTCTCTAATCCCGAAAACTAGACCCTTCTATAAGGCCATCCTAACCAGTAACTGTTGTAAATTCAAATGAAATTGTTCAGTCACTGAATGAAACGCATCTCATTGGTTAATTTCATGACGTAGCCGAAGTTACGGCACTAGTCGAAGTTGATTGGTTGTTACAATCTATATATATTTTGTTCATTTGTGTTTTTAAGCAAGCAGTCGAAGGAATGTCTGTCAGTGAGTGTGCAAGCTGCAAGACAGCAGCATGTTTCTTTTTAAAGTAAACTGTATCAAAGCTATTTTGTATTTTAAACTGCCTGGTATCTGCGTTAACTCTGCAACATTACACTCATGACATGCCAACAGTGGTCATGGGCCATGCGATCCCGTACTCCTTTTCGCCAGAACAGTGCTTTTTAAATTAAACCGAAAGTATTGTGCCTGTTTGTTGTGAAGTCTATAGGGCTGATTGGAAGATGAATATGCCGGAGTCTTCGCCATTTGCATTCCCGAAGTTGGATGGTTCTAATTATACCTCATGGAAGGAAGACATGAAGGTCGTGCTGATGGATCGTGGTTGTTGGAGCTTCATAATTGGGGAAGATAAGCCATGTCCAGAACAAGCTACTGAGAAAGAAAAAATCGAGTATGTCTGGAGAAAGCAGAGTTGTTACACTACAATTTACCAAGGCATCGAAAGAAAATTTCTTCCGTTAATCCGACGCACAACAGATGGCAAAGAAGCATGGAACATTTTGAAATCAAATTTCGAACCAACTTCCAAAGCCGATTGGCAGTTCTCATCGATGAATTTTTCGAGCTCAAGTTTAATTCAGAAGGAGAGACCATTGGAATTTTTTTGCAAACGAGTCGAAGAGAAGAAAACTCAAGTTAAAGAAGCGGGTTTTGAAATTCCTGAACTTTTAATCGCATAAAACTTATTAGAAGATTGCCAGCTGAGTACGATCATTTGGTTCAAACGCTCCACAGATTGAAGGATGAAGAATTTAACCATCAGAAAGTTGAAAAAAACTTGTAAACGAAGCTGGACGAATTCAACTGAAACAGAAGGATTTGAACCTAGATTATACAGAGAATGAATACACCATTGGATCATTTCGTCAGCAGGAAACTCGCAAGGAATCTTTTGAACGCAGTGGAGCAGTGTTGGACCTTTCAAGAAACCCTGGTCAATACAGGAAAAACAGTTACCCTAAAGGAATGGGGCCGTTTTGTGACTTTTGTTCCCGCAAAGGACACGATGCATCTAAATGTTATAAAAAGCGGAATAAAGAAAAGAAGCAAGCTTTCGCATCGGAAACTTCGTTCTGTAGAACTAATCAAGCTTTTGGAGTATCGAAGGACTGGGATCAGTTCCTGATAGATATCGCAGCTACTTCCCATTTTTGTTATGAACGTGACTGGTTCAAGAACTTTAAGGAACTAACAACGACAAAAGCACTCCTTGCCGATAAGAAGTCTACTTGTGAAGTTAAAGGAATAGGTGATATCGATTTCATCGTTAAAGACATTAAAGGTAATATTAAAATCACTTTAAAAGATGTATTTTATACTCCAAACATGAGGAGGAATCTAATTAGTGGAGCAAGAATGGACATAGCGGGACTTAAAATAACTTGGTCAAATAATGTTATGCGTATATGTCATTCTAATAATGAATATTTCTTTTCAGCAAGATATGCTTTATATAGTATCTGGTTATCCTTTAGTTTAATGTATACTAGTGTAGATTTAAATTTAATCCATAAGAGATTATGCCATGTCAATATTCCTATTATTAAGGATATGTGCAAAAATAAAGCGGTTAAAGGGTTGGAGAAAGTAAATATTGAAATGGATAATGAATCTTGTATAACTTGTAATGTAGGTAAAGCAACAAGAACGTCTCTGAAAAAGAATTATGTGTACAAACGAGTAACAAAGTCTGTTTTGGACAGAGTCCACATGGATTTATGGGGACCTGCACCTGTTAATTCTTTGGGGGGAAGTAAATATTTTTTGTCGATAATTGAGGATTTTTCTAGAAAAATAGATGTATTTACTCTTAAAAGTAAAAGTGAAGTATTTTCAATTTTTAAAGAGTATTTATCTAGGGTACAACGCGAATTAGGAAGGAAACTTAAAAGTGTCAGGACCGACAACGGAATGGAGTTTTGTCACAAAGATTTTGAGACATTTTTAAGAGATTTGGGTATTAGAATTGAGAGAACATCTTTCTATACACCGGAATTAAATGGTATATCTGAAAGATTCAATAGGTCAAGTATGGAAGCGGTCAGAACTATGCTGCAAGATAGTGGCTTACAACCAAGGTTTTGGGCGGAAGCACTTCATGCCTACGTTCATACTAAAAATCGGTGTAGTCATAAATTCACAGAGGGAAAACCGCTGATGGAATGATCGGGACATAAACCCTCCATTAGACATTGTCGTACATTTGGTTCACTAGCTTATGTGTATGAACCAATAGTTAATAGAAATAAATTACAACCCAAAGTCAAAATTGGAATATTGGTAGATTATGCTGTGAATGGAAGAGGATACAGGGCATGGTTACCTAAAGAAAGGAAAGTCGTAGAAAGTATTCACGTTAAAATTGATGAAACGAAGAATGGCGTGAAAACTTTGTTTGGTAAAGTTAAACATTATGACTATGCTATATATCAATTGGATCAAAATTTAAATAACGATAGTGATTGCAGGGCACAGGATGAAAAATCTAGTTCACCGAAAACCCCCTCATCATTAGATATTTCAACTTGGATAAGATTAGAAAAACCTAGGAAAAAAAGTAAAAGGATAGATGTTTATTATTATCCTCCTAGTAAAGAACGACTTGGATCCATAAATGATGTTAAAATTTATTGTGAGAGAAACAAATTAGAGTTTGACCCTAATCAGTTTAACTTTAAACCAACAACAACAAATACGCGTTTTGAAGAAAAATCGGAATGTGACAATGAAACTAGTTCAGATTCCGCAGATGAAGCAAAGCCTTGTAAATGATATTTTTCAACACGAGATATACATGACTGAAATCCCCAAAACATTTAAAGAAACTCAAATTTATCCAGACAAAGAGAAATGGGACGAAGCTATGTTGGAGGAAATTAAATTAATGCAGAATAGAAAGGTTTGGGATCTGGTTGGACCCAAATCGGATATGAAAGTTTTAGGTTGTAGATGGGTATACAATATTAAACATGATGAGAAAAATAATGTAAAGAAATGTAAATCGAGATTGGTAGCACAAGTGTTTAAGCAAAGACCGGGTGTTGATTTTACTGATGTATTTGCACCACTTGTGAATTTTGATATAATTAAATTTTTATTCGTTTTGTTAGTATGTATTTTAAGGTGGAATCATGCTCAGATAGATGTAAAAGGAGCATATTTGTATGGAAACCTGGATGTTCCCATTTACATGCAGCAACCCGAAGGATTTGCGGTAAAAGGATGCGAGCATTATGTTTGCAGGTTGCATAAGAGTATATATGGTCTTCACCAGAGTGGTAGACAATGGAATATTGAATTAAATGAAATTTTATTTGGGCTTGGATTTCATCAAAATGAGTTATGTAATGGTCTATATACTAAAAGTAATTGTATTTTATTGGTATACGTAGATGACATTGTCGTTTTCAGCAAATCGCAAAGTGATCTTGAAAATTCAATTCTTAATATAAAAATTAAATTGTAAATCACGGAGTTGGGACCAGTTAGATACCTACTTGGTGTAAATTTTGAGCGAATCGGGGATTCTGTGTATTTGCATCCGAATACATACATAAATAAACTTAAGACTAGATTCAAAAATTTGCCAAGAAGGCGAATTGCGTTACCTTTGAAAATAGGTTGTATTTTACCTGATAGTGTAAAACAAAATGAGATAATAGAAACGGAACTTATGAGACAGATTCCGTATAAAACATTAATTGGATGTCTATCTTTTATTGCGAATAGGTCCAGGCCAGATATTGCATTTGCTGTAAACACAATGTCACCATTTTGTAATGGATATACGTATTATCATTGGACTATTGTTGTTGATATTTTAAATTATGTGTTTAATACAATGTAATATAAAATAAATCTTTCTGATACTCATAATACTAGGTTAACTATGTATTCAGATTCTAGCTGGGTATGCAAATTAAATGATAGACATTCTACAAGTGGATATATTATGTTATTTGGAAATGTACCAATAACATGGAAATCTCAAAAGCAAAAATATATTGCTTTAAGCTCAATGGAAGCTGAATTTATAACACTAACAGAAAGTGTAAAATGTATTATTTTGTATTCTAAAATTTTAAAAGAACTTAATTTAATTGATTTCAGAATGCCGGAATTGTATTGTGAAAACCAAGCAGCTATTCATTTCTCGAAAAATAATATTGAGAATAGAAAAACGAAACATATTGACATTAAATATAAATTTGTTCGAAAATTATTATATGATAAAGAATTTGAACTGAATTATCTAAATTCTAAAAAAAATTTGGCCGATTTCTTAACAAAACCTCTTGTAAAAGAAAAATTTCTTTCGGTAATAAAGACTATATTTCAAAAGGATTCAGTGACTGATGGGGCCGAATGTTGGAAATTCAAATGAAATTGTTCAGTCACTGAATGAAACGCATCTCATTGGTTAATTTCATGGCGTAGCCGAAGTTACGGCACTAATCGAAGTTGATTGGTTGTTACAATCTATATATATTTTGTTCATTTGTGTTTTTAAGCAAGCAGTCGAAGGAATGTCTGTCAGTGAGTGTGCAAGCTGCAAGACAGCAGCATGTTTCTTTTTAAAGTAAACTGTATTAAAGCTATTTTGTATTTTAAACTGCCTGGTATCTGCGTTAACTCTGCAACATAACACTCACAACATGCCAACAGTAACATCTTTAAAGAATCGCAAGTTAATTAAATGGACCATTTTCAGACTCCTACACGGTGACATTTGTGTCCATTAGTCTTCGACGATGTTGCCACAGTAACCGTTTATTCATATCGTTAGAGAAGCATGTCTCAACTCTTTAACTGCACCGGACGTATATAAACTCTTTATGGAGTTTATGTGTTAAACATTAATGCAGCATATATACGTCTTTACAAAATACCTTCATATTTAATTCGTTGTCTACGTTCGTTGCTTTGGAATGACCCTGAACAGAATTCGACTGGCGCATGGACATGTTTTATAAAACGGAAGAGGAATATTACTATAAGAGTGACATTAAAGATGACTCATATTGGTGGCGCTGGGAGGTAAATCTTGTAAGATTTTATAATCTGTAGTGATAAGGTTAAAACTTTTTAAAACCAGAACTTCGGAGAGGAGTAATCAAAAGGTGGTTTCAGTGTGGTGCAGCTCATGTTCGTGCGGCCAGAGCTTTCATGAATAATGCTCGAGATATATTCCCTAGTGGGAGGATTTCTCGTTTCTTCCCTTTCTTGGTGTCTCCGTCACCATACCACTATGGAGGTACTTAACTCTTTAAACCTGAGACGACCTATGGGATATAGCTGCCAAAATTAAATTTTCAACCCTTGTATAGATATAAAAATGTCAGTCACTATTGACTGTTTCTGTGTTAAGAATTAAGAGATTTGTAAAAATTTAATGAACTAATTATTCTTCAAAAAGCGTGAATTTTCCACGAGCCACACCGAATGATGATAACGGCTATAACTGTTGCATTTTGACCAAAAAACCTTTTATCGGCTACTCCTACGTAGTTGCAAACTTTATCAATTAATCTCTGATTTTTGAGCAGTGTAAAATGTCATCACAACTGCCACCATTCTTCGCCGACGTAGCTCATCATCGTCTCTCCTTTTGTGCACTGAAGAGAAAATACCTCATATCATTTCAAGCGGAGTTGAAAAAATAAAGTCGAAACGTTTTTTGATGAGTTTTTTCACTGACATTGGATTGAGTTTTTACGAGGAAAACGTGACTTTTAGATGAGCTTGTTTCCTTTCTCGGGATACGAGCCAAAAAAAGTAAATATTTCCTTCTCAAAATTCTGCACGATTTCTCTTCTTTCTTATATTTAGAAATGTAAACTGTGAGATAAAAAAAAACTGAACGGAATTTAGCGGCCTTCCTTTGTTGTAAAATTCTCGTAAACATGCCGTTTTCTTATTTCTTAAATAACCGCAAACGAATCATATAATGTCATTACGAAATTATTTCGATTGCAAGGAGTTTCGCAATAGATGTAAAACACGTGATGCAAATGCTTTCTACTATTTTTCATACACAAATTTAATGATTTTCATGAAATATAAGAAAAACTCGGACAATACCGAACATGTACACGTGTTTTTTTCTTTTTTTCAAAAACATAGAAAAAAAGAATTGTCCGATATTCCCATAAGAAAAAAAAATTCTTCGAACCTTTTTGATAAAAATCACTTCCATATACTTTCTAGAGAGAATTTTTTAAATTCAGTTATCAATTTACGGATATCAGGAATGATTTTTTTTCTGAAACAAAACTAGATAAATTTTTTGCTACATCATTTATTTGCTATGAAATTAGTTTATATGTGTTGGTTAATAAATAACGATTTTTCTAGCTTTGTTTCAATTCTCTGTTTTAGCATTAATTTCTTCTTCAAATATCTGATAATTTTTAAAAAATTATATTGCATCTACGGCATGTAATTCTTAAAAATTACAATATTTGTATGTAAGAGGCTCATTCAGATGGTAAATTTACCATTTTGCAAACAATTGGAAAGCCATGTATTGAGGAAGGAAATTGCACATTCAGGACGTGCCTATCATATGCGACAATGGACATTTTCTTATAGTTATAATTATGGAGTTATAGCAACAGAAATTGTTGTCTCTTATTCTTTCTGCCGCCGACTCCGAAGATAGGTCCGCATAAAGTTTCTTAATCTTGCTCGAACTCATGAGAAATCAGGTGGTGAGGTTAATATTACGAGATAGTCAAGATATCCCGGGTGATACCTGATGTTGCTCCTGGTCACTTGTTAATGATGACCATGTAAAGCTGGTGAGGCAGCGCACTGTGGAGAGCAGTCACTTGACAACTGCGGAACTTTGCAGCTAATATCACGATACAACCTACCTGAAATTTCCACGAATAGCCTATTGATCCACAAATTGTGAGCAAAGTGAGTACCAGGGATGAACGTGTTGAAAAGTAATTCAACAATTGCTGTATAATATAATATATCCAATAAATGTTTTCGTGTAACTATTATCTCTGTCTTATTACAGACACAATCAAATTGAATTTATAATATGACCCTCGTATCTCAAATAGTTTATTATATAGTTCTAAAATAGAACATATTATTTCTACTACGCAGTGTTGAAATCGTTTTAGATAGCTATCAATTCAATTTAGGATGAAGCCACCAAATGCAAAGCAACAGGCATAAGCGGATTTTCTAAAATGAAGTATCCAGTATCCTTACTCTTAAAATATGAAAATAGATGCGAGACAGATTATCCGGATGTTTTCTGCATATTTCGCAGGATCCGTTTTGAAAACAACATACTGTATATATATATATACCGTTGTAATGTATAGACTTATTTAAATTGGAATAATATCCAGTGCAGATTAAAAATAACATTCCATATGATAGGTTTTATCAGCTTCATATTTGCTCCAAAAATATCATTCGAATTTTCTTAAAAGCATTGTATTATTTATATAGTATAAATTGTTCTTATAATGTTTATATTCAGTCTATACTTTTTAGATAGGAAAAAAAAAAGAATTAATGGCATATTATATTTCATATAGGATCTATTTTGCTAGCGATAAGAGTAAAATTGGAATTATATTTATCGACTTCAAAATAGGTTTATTTAGAATATAGAATATCAATTATAAATTAAAGGAAATATTTAACTTACTTTAAATTTCGAATAAGTAAAATAATTTATAAAATAGAGCAAAAAAGCGAGGAATTAGGTATTATATTTCACATAGGATCTTTTCTGTTGACAACAGAGTTAAGTTTGGATTATATTTTTATTCAAAATAGAAGGTTTTGTGTAAATACATTTGCTTTATGCCGATATAATACAGAGGAAATAATATCGGCTTTAAATTCAAGGAACTATTTAACTCATTTGTAAAATTCGAACTGGATATTCCATGAATAAATCCTAACATGATAAAAATGCATAATAGCATTTCTAAATATTATTCTGAGTTTTATCTGTAATCTACTTAATTTAAAACTTAAATATGATATATAAACGATGAGGATAGAAAAAAAATGTTTTCTTTGGCATACACCCATTATGTAGCGAATTTTCATTTTTAAATAAGATAACTATTTGTTTGAAGTTTAATTCAAAAGAGAATTTGGCTTTCAAGTACTATCTTAAGGTATAAAATGTAAATACAATTAGGCTAATTTTTGGCGGAAAAATGGAATATGGATAAATTAAATTGAATTGTCGCTTTTATATGCTTAATGATAAACAAAGCCATTGCTGAATTCTTTTGGCTTAAATGTTCCAAACTTTAGGCAAATATTATTTAAAGGTATTGAGCAGAAATAAAACTCTACCTATTTGGTTATAAATACCCATGATACTGTATAATTCACTGAAATTGAATAGATAAAGTTGTTGAATAGTATTTCTTCTTGCATAATGGTAACACAAAAGCATTCGTATTTACTAACATTATTTCATTACTTATTAGAAATGCAAAATAAATTCTTATGCGCCATTTCAAATATCATCCTTGTCCCCATACAGAACTATGAGGAATACCACCATTAGACGTAATGAATCTCCAAGAGGTTCGATACCTTTGTTCATTGACAAGTTTATTTTTCAAGGATAAATATATAAATGAAATTTATGATTTATATCTTTTTTAAAGGAATATAATTTCCCGCCACAATTTCTTTAGAATCATTTAATTATAAGATAAGTAAGTATTTTTTTTTCTCGCACGTTGTAACTATTCTTGGCAGATGCACCAAATAGTCCACCTGTCGATTACATATAAGTGAAATGTCAACATTTAATTTTAAAACTGAATTTCTAGTGCACTTCTCCTTATCCTAACATTTGAAGATCCACACTTGGACCGTTTTGACCACCTTTACCAAAATTCATTAGCTTATTATTGAGCTCTCTCATTAGCAATCAATCTAGCCATCAAAAATGGAAAAATCAGATGGGAGTAAATGAAAGACAATTGGGTGATTAGGAAAAAGAAGATTAATTCTTTAGGAGAAGGATGACGTCTTAATGATTCTGTGGTACATCTTCTGTACTATCCTTTACGCATAGGAAATAAGTTTCCATGTACAGAACTTATGCAGCCCGTAAGGAAGAGGAAAAAATCATCTGCAAAATTTCGAAAACATCTGATTATATATAGACTGATTAATGGTGGTGCAGAGTGTGGCAGAAAATTTTACGATTATATAACAAGGAGTCAGAATTTTGAGAAGACTAATTAATTTTATTTAAAAAATTAAAACTGATGAATGAACCCAACTGGAGTTCATAAAGAAAACATATCATAATAATGAATACTTAATCACATTATGATCCTCATGGTAATTCATCATAATACGACATCATCCCAATTCGGGTAAATACATACTAATAAACATTTTCATCTTTGGAATGACGTCATTACGAAACACGAGGTTCAAATCCTTTTCTTCGCTAATGGCAGATAAACTATACATTATGCAAATGTGAAGAACAGAAATTGAAGTTTCGTCCAACACAGGTTTTAGTAGTTAATAGCTCTGTCAATATACAGATCAGTGTGTTTGGTAACTACTTCTTGTATCAGTGGTACAAATGCCAGCTGGTCCATTATATCTGAGTCCACAAGTGAAAGGCTCATTGATAAAGGGATATTGTGGCATCTTCTATTGTTCAAAGCTACTCTGGAGCACGTAGGTAGCACCAGAGGTACAAGTATGATTTGGTATTATATAATGACGAAGACTACCTTAATGGAGGACTTCCAGAAGAAATAGATCCACACCTGTCTTTCCTTTGGAGGAAAATTTGGAAAGGTTCCAACATCCAGCCACAACGAAAACAGCGACCAATTCGTTGCTGAAGTACACATCGAACCACCTATTTTTGAATAACTCCAGTTTTTCAAAATACAGTAGACTCCGCTTAATGCGATCGCGGTTAATGTTATCATTCGCATTATATTATCAAAAACCTCTGGACCCCGAACCAACGTATTCAAATGTACACAAAATTATTCGTTTAGTGTGATCACTACATCGCTTAATGTTTTCAGTTTTGGAGTCGAGAATTGACCGGTCCCTCATTTTCAATCAGCGTTAACGATTGACGTTCGTAAAATTTCTCGCTCGACTTGTAAGGAAACATCTGGGGGTTCTGGGAAACATCTTTAAGTTCATTAGCCATGGTATGTCTTGGCTCATTAGATCACTGGTGGGTTCTTTCATTCTGTAATAATTTCTTGCACACTAACTGTAACTTATGATCCTTTCCGTGTACTTTAGAATAATTGGACCCATCTCTTATTCCTGAAATCAGTTTATTTGGATACTGCTAATAATCAATTAGACATGGAAAACAGTTGAATCGGGTCTCTGGAAATTCTGAATATATTTGTGAATAACTCTGGTTTTACAAAATACTACCGAAGATAGGTCAGAGGGGGGTGACAGATCATTTGCCTCCGATTTAAGTTTCTTAGCCATGGCATGTCTTAGCTCATAAGATCACTGGTGAGTTCTTTCATTCTGTAATAATTTCTTGTACACTAACTGTAACTTATGACCCTTCCCGTGTACTTTAGAATAATTGGACCCATCTCTTATTCCTGAAATCAGTTTATTTGGACACTACTAATGATCAATTAAATATGGAAAACAGTTGAATCGGGTCTCTCGAAATTTTGAATATAGCTTTGACTTTAATTTGTTGATAAAAGATACTTGGAGGTTTTAGAAAAAGTGTATACACGAATTTAATTTGATACACCATAATCGTGCCATCAAAAATTATACATAGAGATATTTGGAATAGAAATTTCATGTTTTCTTTTTTCCTCTCTGTTGTTTTAGTTCATGATTTTAGCTTTACTAATACAAATGTAATTATTTTCCATTCTTGTTTGTTAATTGAAAAGAAGCAAGTGATTTTTTTATTCGTCTACTTATTTTTCAAAGAAAAAAGTTTTCGGTAACAGAATCTATAAAAATGCGAGTTTTTCTGTCGGAGTATATGTTGAAAAACTCATTAACATAATTCTCCTTTTAAACAAACACTAAAACTTTTATTCAGCAGATATTTACAAGAAAACGTTAATTGTAAGGGAAACGAAACGATTCCCGGAATGAGATCAATAAAAGGCATGGAATAAGTCCTTTTTACATCAATGTAATTATATATTTAAATGTTTATTGATTCGTTTTAATGTTTTTTGTCCTTTTTTCATTGATTTTGTTTCTAATTAATTAAATTTGACGTTTGAAAGCTTTGGAGGACAATAAGCTATAATAAAGAGGATAAGTAGTTGCATTTTCTGAATGAATTAAAACATGTTTTGGAGAACATTTTTAAGCCCATTTCAATCTTACCAAAATACACTATGTAAAAACTTATCCGTCTAGAAAAAACATAGAGTTTTAAAAAGCATATTTTGGATTTGAAACTAAAACAAAGATCTAAAACATACGAAATACAATGATTTGAAATTTTATACCCTTGTTAGAATTCTATTTAAAATATGTAATGGCAATGACAAATAAAATGAAAACAACATTGGCGGCTTTATAAAATATATTGATTAAAAAATGTTTGATAACCTACTCGATAATTTTACTAACTGTCTTAAAAAAGTTTTTACGCTGTTCACCAGTGGTATATTGGGTAAAGACATGACGTGGCACAAGAACGTTAATCAGAGGAATAAGATCTATTCTCTGGAT